>JAOPUF010180035.1:0-10781 GCA_027564315.1 Enteroctopus dofleini | reverse complement strand
AGCTATAAATCACTGAGTCACTGCAGACTCATAAAAACACAACTCTAAGGTCTTCATAAAATATTTTCAGGTCAATAAATCTGAGATATATAGAATGCATATTTTAATGAGTTTACTCAGAGCAATAAGTGTAAGGATTGAATTATTTGTAATTTCTACATTTTTTAGCTTGATAAGTAGATGTGGAGGAGGGGGGAATTATAGAGTAGGTTCTAGAATGTCGGTTTGTATCAAGAATAGTTGGCACAACATACCACAAGGCTGTATTTATTCTTTTGCTAGTTTCAGTCATTTGACAGCAGCCATGCTAGGGCACCGCTTTCAATGGTTTAGTCAATCACATGAACTCCAGTACTTATTTCAGTCTGGTATTGATTTTATCAACCACTACTTATCCAATTGCTACGGAATATAAAGGAACACAAACATAAAGACAACACCGGTTTTTAGACTTTTAGACCGGTGAAAACATAAACTCAGACACAACTATATCTTATCTTAATATATATTAAAATAATACATGCCGATATTGTCCTTCTGTACATCCGTCCGGTTTCATTGCGCATGTGCAGAACCAAAACCGGGTTTCCCTCATATTCTGTTCAATACAGACCGGCGGGGGTGTCAAAACACTATTTATTATATTAGCTGAATATTGCCGATGGAAAGTTCAACGGACCTAGATCTCGCTCCAAGCTTTGATCAGTAACCCAGTTGTTACAACTCTGTCAACACATGATACAAATATTTTTCTTAGAGAAACAAATCGGATGAATCAGTACACGAAAATATTTTTTTTGTTGGTTAGCGTTTGGTGTGTGTATGTGTATGTGTTTATGTGTGTGTGTGTGTATGCGTATGAATGGGAATGTATTTATATATGTATGTATTTATGTGTATTTTATACACAAATATTCACACATTGGACAACACACATACATACAAATGCACACACACACACACACACACACACACACACACACATATCTATGAAATTGAGCAAGTCAACTAATTATGTGGCATATGCTTCACCAACTTCAAATGGCTTTAATCATTTTTTTTAGCCGGAAGTCTTTTAAGTTTTTACCTCGATATAACACATATCAGTTATACAGGATATATCCATGAATAGAAACTGATCTCTTACTAAATCTAGTTAGTAATATTTTTAAAAGTAACTTTTACCTCTATATAAAACACAATAGTCCTTACACACAGCCACACATACACACACACGGACATAAACACCTCAGGTGGGGTGTTTATGTCCATATGTTTTGGTATGTGTATGTGTTTGCTTCTTGCAGAGAAGTGTGATGCATATGGTGCAGTATTTGATAGTTAGTGGAGTATGTGTATTACTATATTCCACTTGCTTGTAACCATCTTGCTTGCAGCTCACAACTGCTGGCTAGCCCATGTGGTGATCACGAAGCAGCTTAGTATGTCTTTCCTGCAAGTACACAAACTCTCCCTCACGAAGACACATGCCAGGCTTCCCCGTAACCACACATAGTAACTGGGTGACTAGGAGATCTCAGAGAGCAGTGATACCCAGAGATACAGTGTGCAGCCTTATCTTGGAGAAAATTCCTTGGCACTTATCAACCAGTCTCTTGCTGCCTTGTAGGTGACTCCAGAAACATAAAATCCAGTACACTCTCAGAGTGAAACAAGCTGTAGAAGTTTGTGATCGGCTGGATTTCCGGAAACTTCCTGTAGCTGGGAGGTAGTATCAGACGTTGTAGGTTTCCTTTTCGACTGGACCTATCTCTTTTCACAGCTATAAGGGGAATTACACCATCCCAAATGCCAATATCAAGCATCATTACGTTGGTATAGTCTTCTGTAACGTGGATTTGGGTTCCCTAAACACTGGCAGCTATACAGAGTCTGGCGACGGGAGTAGATCTGAATGTGCTGGAAGCTTCTAGTCATAAATCTATATGTCAGATGTACAGGGCAACGAGCATTGGTTGCTGTCTGCAGCAACAACTTGTGTGACTGAGCAACCCTATCTAGTAACTGACTGCGCTGTTCAATCCAGCCAGGAATGATCTTAGAAAAAGTGGCTTAATAACCTCTACCCAGCTCAGTTCCCGGACAAGAAACTGTGACTATTACAGCATTCGACATAGCATTCGAAAAATACAAAACAAACATATTACTTAGGCTTTGCCACCTAGAATATATGGACACTCCTTGATGTCAGCAATTCGACAAACCAATCCTAACGTCAAACAGTGAGCTTTCTCCAGCTCAGTGATCCGAGCTATTTGGAAAGGGCTCTCTTAACGATGTTGGTGAGGGTTACACTTTCTTCTGGAAGGGGGTGGACACACCAGTATGGCGTCTGCTTTGCTATAAGAAACAGTCTGCTGCCTAAACTGACTGATACACCAGTTGGCATCAATGAGAGGCTGATGTCACTTTGTATTCTTCTTGCCGAGAGCCACTACTTCAAAATACTTAGTGCCTATGCACCAACTTTGCCATCTGATATTCAGGTAAAAGACCGCTTCTACTAGACATTAGATCAGGTACTGATTAAGGTTCCAAAACAGAACAAAGTCATCCTAATGGGTGATTTTTATGCAAGAGTAAGGAAGAAGAAAACCTGAAATTGTGTGATGTGAAACCATGGTATTGGGAAAACTAACAGCAATCGCATCAGTTATCTTTCTCTGTGTATGTAGCACAACGTCAACATTACCAACACTATCTTACAGTAAAAGAATAAACATAATATCTCATGAATGTATCCCAGATCCCCAAAACTAGCATCTCATTGACTATATGATGATATAGTGGGTAGACATCAAAGATGTTCTACTCACCAATGCAATGATTTGAGCTGAATGCTGGACACACGATCGCATGATACTAACAAAGGTCAGATTGTAAGTGCGCCCCTTACAACCCTTAAGAGCACTAAACATGAAGAGGCTCAATTGCTACAAGTTCAACGGTCCGATATCTATGCGAACTTCTCTCCCTCTTTGGCTGCCAAACTTAAAGCTTCAGAGGCACTCAGCACCTCGGGAACTGATGTTGATGACAAATGTTCCTTCTCCTACGTTCCACACTCTGTGATGCTGTTGTCAAAACCATCAGATTCAAGACGAAAAACTCAAGACTAGTTGGATGAAAACTCCAGCACAATTGGCAGGCTCCTGAATGACATGAAGAAGGCTCACACAGCAACTCTGGACAATCCCTCATCACACACTTTTTAAAAAGCAGTGATGAGCTCTTCGGAGTGGAGCCCAATCCACTCTTCGCAAACTAAAAAATAAATGGTGGATTGTAAAAGCTCAAAACATCCAGATGCATGCAGTCAGGCATAACCTGCACATTTTCTCTAATATGATAAAGACCATCTATGACTCTAGCAAGTGCTCCATGGCACGATTTAAATAATCAGATAGTACATCTCTACTGAAAGTCCAGTCAGCAATAGTAGACCGCTGGGGAGAACGCTTCAACTAACTCCTAAACCAGCTTAAACCAGTGGATGAGGCAGCCATCGAGGAATTTTGCGAAGTCTCCGTGATCCACCACCCTGACGAGCCATCAACCTTTTTCTGAAATTAGTGCTGCCATCAAAACTCTATAAACAGGAAATCTCCTAGACCGGACAACATTCCAGCAGAGAACTTGAAGGAGAGTGGTTAGCTCTGCATAAGAACGACTCATCGCTATATCACAGAGGCGTAAAACCAGGTTGAACGACAGAAGAGGCAGTTCAAAGACCAGCTGAAGACCACTTTGAACGAGAGAAACATCAACCATTGAAAACTGAAAGACATTGCTGTTCACTACTCATGCTGATGGTCTCATTGTCGGAGGGAGATTGAAGATATAGAAAAGAGAAACACATTCAGCACACTCGGGAGAAGCGAGAGGAGAGGCATACAAGCGAAGTTACACTAGGACCATCCAACCAAACTTTTACATATCCCGTCTGCGACCTTAACTGTATGTCAAAAATAGGAATGTAAAGTCATCAAAGGATCCACAAATGATGGAGGAGAAGATGATGATCAGGTCTGATGGACAACCACAAGGAATCAGAGCAATCATTGATATGTGTATGTGTAATCATGTATGTTATTTCTGTAAAGTGAAATTAGAAAAAGAAACCCATAAAATATGACATTCTACGCAATAAAAATTCCAATCGATTTACACCATTGTAATCCGGAAGTAATTCTCTCTCTCTCTCTCTCTCTCTCTCTCTCTCACTCTCTCTCTCTCTCATGCTCTCTCTCTCTCCTTCTCTCTCCACACACACACACACACACACACTCAGTTTTCTTACTTTGAGTACATTATTCTTAGTGGCCTTACCTTGCTCTACTGATAAGGTAACCCAATATTTTCGTATATATATATATATATATATATATATAAAACAATTCAATGAAGCATTATATGATTTATTCGTCTACATACAAATGTTTCTGGGCCTTAGCTCGTAGAGGACTAAGAGACACCTATTATAGATGCCGATATAAAAAATTCGCCTGTCTTCAGTGTTTACCAAATTGATATGCTTCCCCAAACATTGAGAATTCTTGCCTCGTTCAAAGCATGATGGGATAGTAGTAAAAAATCGTTAATGGTGGGGTGGTATTGGAATAGTGAGGGGATGGTGATATATCACCAACCAAACAACACGCTGACCTCATCGGTCAGTCGAATAATTTAGGTCAGCGAGTATCAATTACACCTCATTGAAATAGATTTTAAGTGACCAAGGGAAAAATCTACACAAACATATGCAAAGACAAAACGCCCACACACACAATGGCATACAACTAGATATATGCGTGTGTGCACATACATAAACCAAACAAATATACACATATAAATATACATACATATATATAGATAAATATATATACATAAATAAAAACTGTATATACACAATCAAATATATACACACACACACACCCACACAAATATACACACACACACACACTCACCCACACCCACTGTTTATACACAAACAAATGTACACACACACACACACACACAATACACACACACTCACAATACACAAACAAATATACACAAACAAATATATACACACGCACAAACACACACACACACCCACACACATACACATAAATATATATAAAGACAGACATAGAAACACATATATATGATTAAGTATATAACGAAAAAGAAAATAACTTACAAAACAGAAAATATCATATATGTATACTATACATATACACATACATACATACTCACATACACACACACACACACACATGCATACTAACAGACACCCGCTCATACACACACAACCATATAGACATATGGAAAAATACAAAAGTATATACAAACAGATCTCAAAAACGCAGACTTCTCAATGTTTTGGTAAGCATATCAATTTGGTAAACACTGAAGACGGGCGAATTTTTCGTAGAGTCTAGTTGGCTATTTAGCATCTATAATAGGTGTCTCTTAGTCCTCTACGAGCTAAGGCCCAGAAACATTTGTATGTAGCCGAATAAATTATATAATGCTTCATTGAATTGTTTTAATTCGAATATTACACTGTGTCCTTACTTAAGGAATAACATAACTGTTTATGTTATTCTGTTTCGATTGAATACCTGGGAGCCACTACCAAGGAATTGATTTACTTCCTCAGCACCTAAGGAACAGCAGATCGAGTTCTAAAAAAAGTAATACGCACCGGTTACTGTTCTACAGTAACCAATCATTACAGATTAATTGCTCCTCTTTAGTTGAGCTCTTACGTGTCTTTACTACACAATGAAGTTACACAACATTGACTTGTCCCTGAAGAACATCCCGATACCAGAAAATAGAATATACATGAAGGCCTTTATCCAAAAAACAAACTCATTCGTTAGGAGGATGAGATGGAGAGCCTTCCATTTTGACCGGAAATCATCATCTACCCAGAACCAGCATAGGATAAATAAGGATTACCCTCTTCTAAAACGGGAGTTCCGGACTTACAAAAACCCTCCACATAACATACTCTTGGAGTCTTTCGAGGATGATTTAATGAACATGGTACGTGGAATAACTTTTAGAAAAAAACATGCAAACAACACATTCATACAGCATCTGCACTACAAATTAAATGAACTTAAAAAAAGCGAAGGGATACATGTGCACTTTGACAAAACAGGAAATATATACACAGTAGACAAGAACACATACAATAAGCATATCTACAAGGAGCTGCACAAGAACTATAGAAAAACTATAAAAATAGAAAAACTACGACGGCAGACATAAATACTATTAATGTTATGGGGAAGAAAATAGTTGAGGAATTCGATATAGTGGATAGAACGGAGCCCTACATACCTAAAGCACCTAGATTTAATTTTAAGGATCATAAATCCAATTTCCTAAGTAACCCACAGATAAGACTAACTAGCCCCTCTAAATCGGATATAGGTAGATTAAGCAAGATGATTTTGGATAGAATTATACCAGCTGTTAAGGATAAGGTCGGACTAAGTCTATGGGGCAATACAGAGGAGGCCATAGATTGGTTTATGGGGCTGAGGGAGAAAAAACACCTTAAATTCCTTCAGCTTGATATATCCAACTACTACTCCTCTGTATCCCTGGTACTCCTCAATAAGGCCCTTATGTTCGCACGTAGGTTAACTAAAATTACTAGAAAAGAGATCGAGATTATCCACACCGCTAGGAGAACTATTATAGAGTTCGACGGTGACCATTGGACCAGGAACAATGGTATCAATAACTTCGACGTTACGATGGGATCTACCGACTCGGCGCAAATCACCGATCTCGTGGGGCTATACCTGCTGGACAGCCTCGCAGAAGAGTTCCCTGAATTAAGAGGGGGCTTATATAGGGATGATGCTCTATTCGTCCTTAGAAAACTTAGTGGCCCTGCTATGGAGCACAAGAGGAAAGAAATTAGAAATTTCTTCTCTAGATCGGGCCTGTCCATAACCATGGAAGATAGCTGTAAGGTAGCAAACTTTTTGGATGTGACATTTGAATTAGATACTAATCTCTTTAGGCCTTACCATAAGCCTAATGAGAATCTAAATTATGTGCACATAAAGTCGAATCACCCGAGGGCAGTGACTAAGTCTATAGTAAAAAATGTAGCTAATAGAATATCTAAGCTTTCGGCAAATGTGGATATCTTTACTGAAAACGCGGAATATTACAATAGGGCTTTGGCTAGAGCCGGATACCAGGAAACGATAACGTATACTCCTAGGAACGATGGATCACCTAATAACCGTCTCGCCAACAATGGCCAACCATGTCCCGGTGATTTGATTACCACAGTCGACACTGTTGGGAGGGATAGCTTAGAACCGATACCCACGGGCGGAAATATACATAGTAAGCGCAAAGATAGAAGGGCACGTAGGAGGAACATAACTTGGTTTAACCCACCGTGGGGCACGCAGGTTAGGACACCTATAGCTAAAATTTTCCTAAAATCCTTGATAAAAATTTCCCAGTTTCGCATAAATACCATAGCTTATTCAACAGATCCACGGTCAAACTATCCTATTCTACCACCCCTAACCTAGCGGAAAATATAGCACGCATGAATAATAAGATACTTAGGGACAGCCCGAGTTTAGTTAAATCCGCGCGTAAGAACAGCAATGGCTCTGCACTATCGCACCCCATAAACGCGCAACCGAACATACCCCAGACGGTCGTCTTACCCCTAGCTGCACATAAAATGCATCCTACCGTAGCCAATTCCACATCTGGGGCATTAGAAAAAAGATGTAACTGTAGGAACCCCCTCGAGTGCCCACTTGCTGGATTCTGCCTCCAAAAAAACGTGGTATACAAATGTTCGGTAGTGACCACGACGGGGACGAAACACTATATCGGCGCAACGGCATGTACCTTCAAACGAAGGTATTACTCACATAAACATTCATTTGCCAACCCCATACGTAAGCACTGCACTTCTTTGGCGGAATACGTATGGCGACTCAAGGAATCGGGCACTAATTACAGACTGGATTGGACAGTGATTAATACTGCCAATCCCTACCGTGGGGGTGGTTTTGAATGTGACCTTTGCTCTACGGAGACCCTGGAAATCATTCGTAGCAAGGAATCTCTCCTGAACAAAAGGAATGAGATCCTAATATCGTGCACCCATAAGTCGTCTAAAACTTTTAATGGTTGGAAGAACAATATCCCTGAGGCACACCTAGGCACCCCTAGATCCCGGAATTATTCCCCTACTACTAGATAAATCAATAGATCACATAGACCTGGATCACTAATAGATACACACACCGTAAACTCCCCACCTAAACCCACGTACCTTAATCCCTTAATTCAAGGCATCATCCGTTCTATAGCTAACCCTAACCTCGGCCCCCCACCTAAACCCATGTACCTTAATTCAAGGTATCATCCGTTATATAGCTAATCCTAACTTCAACAATAAGCACTCCGTCTGTATTTTTTTACCACTCTGAACTTGGAATAAGTATACCTTCTCGACGTACATGTAAGCTTGTATGTAAATAAGTCTGTGTGTATGTATATATGCATGTGAGTACGTGGGTATTTTTATATATACGTGTGTGTGTGTGCATGGTCTTCTATGTGTGTGATTATGTAAATGCATTAATGTGCGTATGTTTTTCTATGTGTGTGATTATGTACATGTATTAATGTGCGTGTGTGTATTTATATGTATTTATATGTGTGCGTGTGTGTATTTATATGTGTATGATTATGTGTAGGTATATATGTAGGTGTGTGTATATATATGGGTCTATGTACCCGGTGTTTATACAAGTGTGTGTGTGTGCATGTGTGTATGTATGATTATGCGTGTGTATATGTATGATATGGCTTTTCTTTTCTTCTCTGTATATGTACAAGTACGGCTTTGTCAATTGTGTACATCAATTGTGTATATGTATCTATGTTATTTATATGTATGTATGTTTGACCACACACTGCGTGTGTGCAATTGACAACATTCCAGATAGGCATGGTGGTGGAGAAATTTGATACCCACTAACAGGCATTGGCCTGAATTATTTGACCGTTTGCCGAGGTTAAGGAATATTTTTTACTTTTACCATCACTACTACCACGACTGAAAACATTGAAGTGGGAGAATTCTCACAGCCTTGGGACAAGCATATTTACTTTGAAATGCACTGAAGAAGAAGCGATACGGAGTCTGGTCGGCAAAATGAGCCTCCACGAGCTGTATTGTCTCCGGAAACAATTTGTATGCAATGAAGTGAATAAAATATATTGAATTATGCTTCATTGAATTGTGTTAATTCATATATATATACATACATATACACATATATATATATATATACATATACATATATCCCCTTCTCATTCAGAGTTGGCAGCAATTGCCACTTGGTGTTTGTTTGCCTCCTTCTTAAGCAGACTTTTATCTTGTACGGTATTTAGTCTACCCTTTTCGTCTTTGTATTCCAAATTCATGCCACTGGCCACATTGAGTTATTTCTCTTGATTCATTTTCTTTATATATATATATATATTTGTATCTTACACTTACATGAGACACCATATATATTTAGACTGAACTTATTAGTTGTTCAGCTCACGTAGTTATGCTCTCGAGCTGTGAAGCTAGCGACTGTTTTTTACACTCCATTGCGTTATTTTTAATATACTTCTATAGTAAGAATATATCGTAAATGAAAATGAACAAGTTTTGTTAATATTATATTAATTATATAAAACAAGTGAACGTTTTCTGTTCAGGCCAGAACTATGTTGAAACATTACGTAATCGCCTGAAAACTGCGATTACAGACCAAGATAAGAGAGGATTGGAAGCTTTAATCTATGAAAGTGAAAATGCTTGTTTACCAGAACTTGGCTTTGATGTTCGAAAAGCCAGAGACATGCTCGAAAATTTAGGAGGCAGTGCCGGAGGTATTGAACTGTATAATATTTTCCCAATTGAGTGATTGATTCGATATTCTATTATTCTTTATCGTATAATCTTAAATCCTTTGTATCTTTAAACTATTTACAAGGTGGCCCAGACAAAACGGTTGATTTAAATAAGTTACTAATATTCAAGGTATATATTTAAAATAAGTACACAATGTTCATAACAATTCGCAATTTATTGAACAAAAATTCAATTCTATTGATTTAAACGCTAGTTGTGGACTTGACATGGGCCCACCTAAATTCTACGATTTTCTTCAGCCTTTCAAGATATTCCAGCACAGTTTTCTGACGAATCTTAACCGTGATCTCACTAAACGAGTACAGTACACCGTTGAATGCAGTACATACTTTCAATAAAATAATTATAGACGCATCGAAAAAACACATCCCACAAGGCAACATATAAATTACAATCTCAATTACACATCAGAAATAGTTAACATCATAAAAATCAGGCACTACCTCAAACGCAATACACCAACGTAACACATGATCGAAATAAAACTCAGCATCAAAGAAACAAAGAAATAGAAACCTGGCAAACATTTATATCCAACATAAACTATAAAACAAAGACTAAAACACTATATAGAGTAATTATCAGTATCAACAACAATAACAACATTCACACCACAACCTATGTCACAATAACAACTTCAGGTAACATACCCATACTCCAATACCAAGCAAGCGCCTTTATAAGATATTTCTCGAAACCCAGCCACCAAAAAACACAAAGAAGATAGGAGCAAAAACTATATTTGCCTTCCACTTAGACACTGATGTTGACTGACCCG
>JAOPUF010169971.1:0-10783 GCA_027564315.1 Enteroctopus dofleini | reverse complement strand
CCAGAATAGGGTCTCTGCCAGAGATCCTACTGTACTTTTTCTGTACATATGTTTTTTACACATTTTCTTTGAATTGTCACCACCACCATCATCATCATCATCATCATCATCATCATCATCATCATCATCATCATTGTTGTTGTTATTTTACGCCTGCTTTCCATGCTGAGGAGTGTTGGGTGGGTGATTTTGGTCCGAGTCAGTTCTTATTCGGAGTCACTGCTCTCATAGAAGGATCAGTGCACCACATCTCACCTGTATATTTCATTTGATTTGGTTTCTATGGCTAGATGCCCTTCCTAACACCAACCACTTTACAGGGTGTACTGGGTGCATTTTATCGTGACACCAACACTAGAAAGATTGTCATGTCCACGGCACGACTAATGAGTCCTCTCTAGTCTGTGCTGATCACCAACCACTTTACAGAGTGTACTGGGTGCTTTATGATGAATATGATATCATCACCATCATCATCATTTCCGTTTTCCATGCTGGTATGTATTGGGTGGGTCATCACGGTCTGAGTCAGTTCTTATTCAGAGTTACTGCTCTCTTCTCATTCATACGTTCCATTTTGGGCTGGATACCCTTGTTAACACCAACCCCTTTACAGACTGTACTGGGTGCATTTTATCATCACATCAACAGTAGGGAAGTTTCCTTGTACACTGTAAGAGTAAAGAGTCCTCACTACTTAATGATGACTCCATTCATTCAGGAAACGTGACCAAGAGGGTAAATAGAAGAGGAGCGTGGGTATGTTGGGGAGAAACAGAGTGACTGGGGTGTGAGGAGAAGAACCAGGATAGGGAGCGAGAATATGATGGGAGAAACAGAGTGGTTAGGGTGTGAGGGTAGTAGATGGGAGTAACTGAAGAGAGATAGTAATGGCAGAGAGACAGTGACAGTAGCTACAAGTTTTCTGGGGAGAGAGAGAGAGAGATAGTAATACAGATGGGCAATGGTAACAGAGTGATGGATGTTGATAATGAGCGACCTGAGGTAGGAGGAGTGATGAGTGGCAGTATAGAAGGGTGATGGTGGTATGTATCAAATAGAAATAGATTCAATACAATACTTCATACATATACCTCATTATGAGATAGAGGTAGGGAAAGTGTGGTGGTAGTGTGTATCAGATTCAAACAGACCCGAGGTAGAGTTATAGGGATGTTGGTAGTGGGGATAGATAGATCCAAAGCCATCCCTCATTATATGGGCGTTTTGGTACAGTGAATAGAAGAGAGGGTGAGTGGAGTGAAGGTGATTGTCAGAGAGACGAGAGTGTCAGACAATTCCAGTGTCATCCTTTGTTACATGTCATTACATGGGTAGTATGGTACAGTGAATAGGAGAGAGGGTGAGTGGAGTGTAGGTGAATGATAAAGAGATGAGTTGGAATCAAAGAGGCAGGTGGAAGCAGATGGAGATTTAACAGGGACATATTTGGTGAGAGACCAAAATGTTGATATACCTCTTTGTCTCCATCACTACCAACATTTTAACGTTTGTTTCATCATGCTTGTACAGGTGGGTGGATCTTCTCCAGCACCACATGTCGCCAATCATTGTGGTCCTTTATCATCTCTTCTGTGAGGTTCAGCTTCCTGAGATCAGTCTTCACCACTTCATTCCATATATTCTTGGGTCTTCCCCTTCCATCCACTCTAAGAGTGGCAGGCAATTCTCTAATTAAAATCATCAACACAGATTATGTCATCCATGAAGAGATGATAAAAGTTCTGCTTCATCACGTCATTGGAGGATATAGTTGATACAAAGATAGACAGGATGAGGATGTAACCTTTAGACAAACAGATGTGTAATAACATCAGTTGTATTAAGATATAGATCAGCTCAATGTATAGAACAAACTGTTTCTGACTTCAAAAATTAAAACTATATTTAGGTGTCTCTCTATCAGGGTGACCACTCCAGAACACTGTGAAATTAGTTAACTTATGTGGCAACAACTACTAACTACTTAAAGTAAATTAAATAGAAATTGGTGAACTAATAATCACTAATGTTAATTCTTCAAGGAATTGTTATAGACCTTCTTCTCTTTTGATCACTTTATTTATTTACTTATTTTTCATCAGAAAAATCTTTAAACTCACCTTACATCTTATGCCTATCTATTTGAGCACAAGGCCAATTTTGTAGGGTAAGTGTGCAGTCAACTAAAATAACCTCAGTATATTACTGGTACTTAGTTTATTGACCATGGTAAAAATGAAACGTAATGCAAAGTCCCGTTGTATTTCAATGTATAACATAAAAATACAAAACTAAATATCTTAATTTATTTAGTTTGTTGCTCTAATATCTCAATTACTTCCATTAATCCTATGTAAGGAATCAATATTGCAACTGATATTAATGTGTTAAGTTGGCAGAATTGGTAGAGTGCATAATTGTCCATATTTAGTTTCATCTTTCTACATTTTGAGTTAAAATCACAACAGAATCAGTTTTGTTTTTCATGCCTCCAGGATTGATAAAACAAGTAACAGGAATAACAGTTTAGACTTAAGTCTAGTCAAAATATATCAATAATCTAAAAAGCATTTGGCAAAATTGTTAGCAAATTGAACTAAATACATTGCAGTATTCAGTATCATCTCTCAATGTTCTGAATTTAAACTCCGCGGGAATCAACTGTGTCTTTCATATCTCCAGGATCAATAAAATATGTACCAGTAATATAAGGAAGTTGAATCAATTAACCTATCACCTCATCTTAAAAAATTGATCTCATCACTAATCCAAACTAATCAATATCTTAATCTGTATTCTTCTTTATTAATATAGGTGAGAGAAACGAGTATAGATTAGTCGGTGGTCGAAGTTTGCTGTCAGGTTCAGTGAATAAGCTTTATGGTGGTGAATACTTGCCAGTGTGTGTATACTCATCATATTATCGAAGTGCGGGACACATCTGCTCTGGATTTGGTGTCAAGTAAATATCTCATTCTATATTTATTATAAATATTAGTATACATGTTGTGTTAAAAATGTTAGCTATTTTAAGTAAATATATCATTTTGTGTATATTACCATTAATAGTGTTCCTATACCATAAAAAAACAATAGTTATTTCAGTTAGAGTCTACAGGTAAATATCCTTTATAGTCATAAAATATTAAGTTTTGCCTGATTTACCTCTAAAATTCAAAGAATTCAACAGTTTAATCTATCCTTTCTTTCTGTTAGTGTGTGTGTGTGTGTGGGAATATTATGGAGAAAGGATCAAATGCCATTGTTATATTTATTTTATCTTTTATTTTAAGAATTAAGAATTTTAAAAACTAGGAGAAACACCACACTCCAGGCAGTTTTCTCCTAGTTTATGTCAACTTTTTGTATATATAGCACTACATTGTCCAATGTGTCTTTTTTGGTGTAACCTTGCATGGGGGAAATATTGTTAGACAGTGATACAACAGGCAGAGCTAGAAAACAACTCTCTCTCTCTCTCTCTCTTCCTCTCTCTCTCTTCCTCTCTCTCTCTCGTACATTTTGTTTCAGTCCTTCAGAGAGGTGGTTGGAGTAAGAGGTGATGTGAGGTATGAGTTACTTAGGAAGGGTGTGATTGGTGGTGGGAGGAAGGCTAGCAGTGTTTTGTTTACATATATAGATATACTTACATTAGCTTCATTATAATAAAGATTAGATGTTGACACTCAAAACAAAACATGCAAACAGAAAGAAACTTATGAAAGAGAGAATGAAAACATGAGAAGCTCATGGGATTTGAAACCACATCTCTTTATTGATGATCTCCTAGTTCAATGCTGTCTATACTACATAAGTGATGATCTATGTGGTAACTCAACCTGCTAGAAATAACAGCTAAATCTCCCTTAAATCATACCCTAACATCTTAAAAACAGAAAAGACACAGAAGATAATGTAATCCTAGATACCCTTAAAAAGACAGGGTGGTCATGGCTGAAATGCATTTGCTCATAGGTCTGCTCAGTTAGGATTGACCAGGGGCTAAACAACAACAACAACAACTCCTATATGACATATTTCCAACAGAATTCCCCACCACCACCACCACCACCACCATATTACTGTCAGAAAGAGGATACTCATATTTTTTTAATTCCATCTTTCATGTTGTGTAGGCACGTTTTGTTTTGTTTAGAGAATAAACATGTATTTGCATTCAACCATGGGTTAACCAACAATACAGTTATTTGGTTTAAGTTCCTTTAAAACATTAGACTTCTTTGTTAAAAATCAACTGTAAAAATGACCTCCCTTAATCACTGAATAAGAGGTCACACTTTTTTTGCTATAGACAATGATTATGCTTGAAGTATTACATATAAACACAGACACAGACATATTATTTACCATATATTCTATCAAATATAAAACTGATATACAAGCAGACAATCTACAATTTATAAAGTAGGAAATATGCCAGGTCTATCATTCAGTTTCAGTCTCAGTTATATCAGTTTCAATTCATATATATTGTTACTGCTCTTGTTAAAGACAAGAATGTTACAACTTTAATTCTCTCCGCTCTAAAAGTCAATAGAAATAACCATCCAATGATTGTCACTTCTGGGTACAAAAAGTTTAAATAACTGACTTTATTTATCACACTAGTATTAGATATATAGAAACATTGATTGATTCATTGTTTCATTGATAATTATTTCTAGCGGCACAGAAGACAAATTATTTAGGTATTAGACACATGGCTTATCATAACATGGAATTATAACAAAGTACATTGTATTCAGTAAGGTTTATAGCATTAACTTACTTGAAAAATGGTGCAATTCTATCTATGGGATTAATTTATGATACATACTCATTCAAGAAAAGTTGAGTCTCTCTAACCTCTGCTTTATGCTACAAATATATGTGCCACAGTCAATTCTAGGTAGTATGGGGGCTCACATGGAATATTTAAGTTAACAACCAAAGTTATAGATTGGAAAACACTGAAAAAAATATGAAATTAGTTAAATAGTATAGATATAAAAATTATATTGTGGTAATAAACCAAATATGAATGCATTGTTCAGCTAGTCATGAGAAAAGATAAAATGTATTAACTCACCTCAGATGATGTTGATGACTAAATCTCAGATCTTGTGTTGTTTAGCATTAGGTTAGCCCTAATCCAGCAAACCTATGATCAAAGCTGTTGTTCCAGTCTTGACCATTCCATATTTTTGTATATCTAGGACTATATTGACTAATAAGTCATTCCTTTTCTAATACAGTAGGGTGTAATTTAAGGGAGATTTGTCTGTTATTTCTGGCAGACTGAGCAACCATATAGAGATGCCCACATTAGCTCAACTAATAAATAATGTTAAACTGAATACACTGGATCAGAAATGTAGATAGTAATTTGTGTAAACAATATTTTCTTTGGGTGTACATGTTGCTTACTGGAGTATTAGGGGTGACTAATTGACAAATCAGTAATATGAATTTAGGGTTAAATTTTTCCAAAGAGATCACTTATGGAAATTTCATTAACATGCCACTTGCTTCACATGATATCGTGAAAAATTATCTTTCACCAAGTAAAACAGATGGGTCCTCAAGGAAAGTTTTGAACTCATGTAGTGTGTTATGGGCAAGTCAGACTAATGGAGCCATCTTTATCTCCAGCCTATTGGCTATGGTCAGAAATTGCAAGTACGAGGAATATTTTAAAGGAAATTGGTTCAACAAAATTGAGCCTAGATCACAGAATGGTCATGTCAGGATCTTACCAGCACTCTTCTATGGTGCTGACATTTATCATAATGCGAATATTAATAATATTGTTTCATTGCATTAAAACATTTTGAGTTGGTTATGTGTGTCTCAAACTAGAATCAGTTGTAACATGTACAGTTTTATTTTATGAGTTAGTCATAGGAGGGGTCACCTTGATCTAATGTACATGGCTATATAGATGATCATCAAGATCTCAAGTTATTCTACATCTCTTTCCAATATAAGACACAATATCAATAAATAATTAACTTCTTTGTTTTACATTACTTCCAATCTACTCACAGAAACTGCTCCAAACTTTACACAGTAACGGTCAGTATTAGTCATAGGTAAAAGATGTATAGAACACTACAGTTACAAAATATGAACACACTATCATTAGCTACCAAGAAATCTTAGACTATCTTAGACTTCATAAAGAAGCTAAAACATATTTATCTAATGGAATCTGAATATTATTTTCTAAATCAAAGATAACATACTCTTAGCATTTTATTCACAAAAGATATGACTCAGATATCATTTTTAGAGAGGTAAACAGGTCAGTAGCTTTGCAATACGAGTCTTCATCATCATCATCATCATCTTCATCATCATTCTGATCTTCATCATCTTTATCATTCTAAATGGAGAACTTTTGTGCTGATAAAACCAAAGTGATTGAGACTCCATAAATCTATTCATAAATACAACTACCCATGGTTCTATTAATTTTTTATTATTATTGACTTTTAGTGACTTTGTATAAAATATTTCTATACAGAAACAATTTGTTTATAAAATGTAAACATATACTTGCTGTACAGTCCTGGTTTACACATCCATGAGGGGTAATATTATATTAATTCAGTAATATTTACAATATTAATAAATATCATAAGAGGAGTAGGAAAGAAGAAGAAGAAGAAGAAGAAGAAGAAGAATTTTGGTCTTTTAACGCAAAACTGCTTTTGTTGCTTAGACCCAAGTCAGCCCTGTCTGAGCAGACCTTTGATCAAAGATATCCCAGCAGTGGCAATCCTGTCTTTTTTCAGACATAATGTATCTAGGGCTACATTATCCAATGTATCCGTCCTTTTTTAAAAGATGGTAGGGTGTGATTTAAAGAAGATTTCACTGCTATTTCTAGCAGGTCAAAAAGCTGTTGCTTCAATTGCCACCAAAGGGGTTTTCTCTCTTCCTGTGAAAGACAGACTGCACAAATCATGAATAGGAATAGAGATGAAGCATGGTTGTGAGATATGGAGAGTGAATATAGAATATCTATGAAAGCTGGCGAGAAATGAGGTGTGAATAATCTGTTAGAGTGACAGAGTGGATGGGCATTAAAGGCATCAGCTGAAATAACTGTACTCTTATGTACATGGGATGTCTATTAATGTTAACCACTTGATGAAAAAGTACCAGGTGCTGTCAGTGGATGTTGCGGTCAGTAGATCTTTGGACATTGGGACTGCCAGAAGTGATTAGGACTGACTGCAACGATTGGCAAAATGCTGTACAAATAATGCATCCAAACTATCCAGTAAGGAAAAATGGATGCTAAAATTGTTGGCGACATCATCCTCATCATCATTTTCACGTCTGCTTTTCCATGCTGGCATGCTGCTTTGGCTGGGTTGTCATACACCGAATCAGTTCTTATTCAGAGTTACTGAGCTCTTTGATTGGTTATGGCCCATATCTTGTTTGTACAATCCATCTTTGGCATACTTTCTTTGACTGGATGCCTTTACTATTGATAACCACTTTACATGGTGTACTGAATATATGGTAACGTGGTACCAGCACTACAGGGGTTGTCATGTCCTCAGTAAGACTAAAGAGACTTCTCTACCCTACATTGTCTCTGTTCATTCACCAACCCTTTCACAGAGTGTATTGGGTGCGTTTTATCATGGCACCAACAGTAGAAAGGTTGCCTTGTCTCTGGCAAGACTAAAGAGCTTTCTCTACCTTTCATTGTCTCCAAAACCCCTAACTTTGATGGCTCTAGTTTGCCTGACAAAACATAAAAATAAAAACAAGTTCCATTCCTATTTCATGGTTGAAGGCCATCTATCAGTAAAAACAAATGCTCCAATTAACAAACCATCCAACCCATACATGCATAACTAATGCTAGTCTTACTACATAGTTGAGTGATTAGCAGTAGGAAGGACATCCATCAGTAAAAACAATTGATCAAACAAACATACTATCCAACCCATACATGCATAACTAAAGTAATCTTTCTTCATAGTTGAGTGATTAGCAGTAGGCAGGGTATCCAGCAGTAAAAACAATTGATCAAACAAACATACTATCTCACTCATGCATACATAACTAAAGTAGTCTTACTTCATAGTTGAGTGATTAGGTGTAGGAAGGTCATCCAGCAGTAAAAACAATTGGTCCAACAGATAAACCATCCCACATAAGCAAGCATGGTAAAATAGTTGTAAAAGTGTAAAAATTAATGGAACATTATATACCAAATAAGATATGAAATATGAAATGAATTATGAAAAGTAATTACCTGTCTTTTGTTTTCTTTTACAGTGGCACCGTAACGAAAAGAACAAAGCGGATATATGTAACGGGATATTACTTGTATTGTTCATATAACATAGATACAAGCTGCCGTATACAGTTCTGTTCAGGGAAATGTTATCGCCATTCACTTTATGTGACATGTTCTAATACAAGTAAGTTATTATTAGCTGTGTTTCTTTTTATTATCCACTGTGGCAGTATGAGTACTAGGGAGGAGATGCAGTGACCTCCTGCAGTTTCAATTCCTTGTTAAAACATGTTAATGCCCTTGAGAATATAAAGTACATTAAAATTTTTCATAATTTTTTTTTTTAACTTAAAATAAGCAGTGTAGTAAAATTATAAGAATTACGTAAAATAAGTGTCTGAGATTGAAACAATTATTGAACCCTGTTCACCACTTCCTTTCAACTATTGGCTTTGCATCATCTAAGTAATAATACTTTGTGATGAGTGCAATAAGCTTCTATCAAGCTGAGATAATGTTGAAGTTTTAATAACTGGTTGAAACCATATCACATTATTTATTCTGCTAACATTCCTGAGAAATGTTCGGAAGTCACAACTTGAGAAATAAAACTGGAAAAAATGGGCATCAAATTGGTAGAAATGGGAAAACACTGTGATAAATACCTTGGTCTCAAGTTCAAAATTTGCCAGGCTGTTTGTATTTCATACTTTAGAGGTTGATAAAATAAATATCAGTGCTATATTGGGGTTTGAGTCAATCAACTATACGATCTACTCTGCATTAGGCTAGATACACTTGATGTCTTGCTTCCTACCTAGCTTCTTCATACTGTTCCTTGCTACCTCCTCATCCAGGCTTGTCTTTTAACCCTTACAAACTATTGCAACACTGTGTCACCTACTGCCTAGCTGAAGACCTATATATACATCTTGGAGGTAGAACATGTGACCATAGCTGCATCAGTCCTGATGAAACAAACCTATTTAAGTTCTTTAAATTATAATTGTTTGGTTGCCAGGCATGTGATCTCTCGTTAACTTCAGGTTCTAACAGGAAAATAAGACCACAACAAGACTAAATATGTTTAAACATGTCAAATATATTTTCATTGATAGCATATTTCGTTGCAATTTATATATTCTCTTTTCTTTTTTCATATCTTCAAGTTTGTGAAGATGGCGAAGTGGTATGTCCTCCAAGTCGCAATTCTACAGGAACCAATTCTACAGGAACCAATTCTACAGGAACCAATTCTACAGATGTATGCATTCGCCAAGAAAGTTTATGTGATGGAGAAATTGACTGTGAAGGTAACACCGATGAAGAGGATTGTGGTAAGCCGATAGATTTCTTGCCTTATATTAGAATATCAGATGATCTGAGCACATTTAGCAAGTTTTATCACATTTAGCCAGTTTGTCATTTGGACCAGCTATGAAATAAGAAACGTGAGATTTTTTATAATTTTTGCAGAGAAGGAAGGAAATGGGCATTTGAAAAGTTGCATGGGAAATAAAATAGTTTCAACTGGGAATTGAAGCAGTGGAGTTGCCAACTATAGCATAGGAAACAAAATAGCTTTAAATAAGAATTGAAACAGCTGGGTTGCTAACTGGGTCGATTAACTCTTAACATCCTGTAAGACCCAGCTCCACACAGTACCACATCATCAAATTCCATTAAATAATTGAACTACATATATGGTGAAAGTGAAATATTTTTGTGTGAAAACACCTCAAGCCCCTGTGTTTCTCACCTGTAAAATTTGTAATAAATAAGCTGCTCAAAAACCCATTTTAAGGTATTTTCTGTTCAGTCATTACAGGACTTAGCAAATGTTTAACAGGATGTTAAGAGTTAACAAAACAACAGCAATAATATTGATTTCTAACATAGACAGATGGCCACAAAATTTGCTGGAGAGTGTAATTGATTATTTCCACACCAGTATATGACTGGTACAATAATTATATCTACAGAAGAGCAAATGAGAAAGCCTTTATGCATTTGCTCAACCTGCTAGAAATAGCAGCAACATTCCCCTCAAATCATACCCTCCCATCTTCAAAATGGAAGGACATATTGGATAATGTAGTCCTAGATAAACTATGTCTGAAAAAATATAGTATGGTAAGAGCTGGAAGTTCTTTGATCATAAGTCTACTAGATCAAAACTGACCTGGGGCTATACAACAACTACTACAACAACAACTAAGTGGATATATTACCAGATTATAAAAGATTCTATGAGAGCAATAAAGATGATCTGTTTTTTTGTCGTACTTTTTGACTTTCAGAACAATGCACCAATGAACAGTTCCAATGCAGAAATAAGAACTGCATCAAGAAAGATCTTCGATGCGACGGTGTTAAAAACTGTGATGACGGCTCAGATGAACACAATTGCTGTAAGTAGGAAGAATCTACACTCCCTTTACATACATACATACATACATACATACATACATACATACATACATACATACATACATACATACATACATACATACA
>JAOPUF010159904.1:0-10801 GCA_027564315.1 Enteroctopus dofleini | reverse complement strand
ACTACTAACAAGTTTCCTGGGCAGTTAAAAAACTTCATTTCTTGGTTGCTCTTCCCTGTCATCCTGCCTGAAATCCCACAGAACTTTTTCTGTACCCATTACACAGTATAGAGTTCTTACCTACTCTCTTTCTGCATATCAAGTACGACCACTTCCCTACTGGTAGTAGTAGTATTGTTCTATTTTCTTTTCTGCTAACTAAAACTCTTGTCTTTGCTGAACTGACATTTAGGCCTCTCGATTCTAGACCCTACTTCCATGTTAGGAACTTTTCCACTAATTCTTCAACTGATTCAGCTGTGTGAATTAGATCACTGGCATACATAGACACCCAGTCTTGAACTCCTCTGTTATGGCCTGGAGAACTATAATAAACAGGAGGGGTTGAAAACCGACCCTAATGGACACTTACCTGCATACTAAATGACCTCATTGCTGACAGTAAACCTGTACATGGCTTACATGGCTCTCACAAATCATTCCTCTAGCCCCAATTTTCTTAGCGATCACCACACTACAGAGTGTGGTGCCCTGTCAAAGGCCTTCCCCAAGTCAACAAATGCTAGGTATAATGGTGTGTTATTGACTAACAACTTCTACTGTAGTTGCTTTACTGAGAAGAGGGCATTGGTAGCTGTCTTCCTAATTTACTGTGCTATAACTCTCTCTGCTACTTTCATGACTTGGTCCACTAGTTTAATGCCTCTGTAGTTACTTCATTCTAAAACATCTCCTTTGTCCTTGAAGCAGTTCATGATGCTGTTGCTATACCACTCATTGAGGATAACACCTCCATGCACTATCTGATTGACTATGTGATATTTCCAGTGGATATTTTCAGCATCTCAACAACTACACTCCACCCCACCAAAAATTTAAAAAATAAGAAAAGAAAAATCCTGATGGTCCTGCTGCTTTCCCTGCCTTCATATCCTTAATGGCTCTTTCTACCGCATAGCAGTCAACCTCAATATCTGTCTGCTCTCTGCTAGATCCACTTGGGGTTAGCCCATTTTCCCCCCACACATTCTACTTATTCAGCAACCTCTTGTAGTACCATTTCCATACCTCTTTCTGCTTAGTGGTGGTGAAGGCAAGTGCTCTGCTATCATTTTGCATGCATTTTCCTGAATGACATCCTGATTTACACATACAGTGCCTCACAATCTAGAATACCTCACCGAGTAGAACATTAGCAAACTCCTTACTTTCGGCTTCCCCTTTGCTAGACATACCTGACTTCTAGCTCCTCTCCTTGCTACCTGATATTGTTCCCTGCTCCCCATATTCCACCATTCTTTCCAGCCCTGTCTTTTAGCTTTAATGACAATCTACTCTACTATTCCACCATCATATCACCCTCTGGCTGGTTCTGGGACCTTGCTGCATCCACAAATCTGGTATGTCACTCACAGTATGTTGCCTCAAGAAATGCCCAGTTGTCCTCTATGTCATAGCCCTCTATCTCCTCTTCTCTCTCATCATAGGTGTCTCATAGTACTTCTTGGAAGTTACATTGCAGTAGTAGGATCTTTTAGCTTTCATACCTTCTTTCTCCAGTTTGTCTTCTGCCTCTGAATCTGTCTAGCTTGTAAGCTGAAGTCATTAATTACTAGTCTATGTTGAGTGGTACATTCTTCACCTGGGGAAGACTTAGCATTTGTAATCAGTTGATTATCCTGTTTCCTAGTGGGAATGAAGTCTATCTGGTTAATGTACCTGACTGAGTGGAAGGTGATCAGGTGGCTAGTCAGCTTTCTGAAGTTTGTATTACAAATGGTTAGGTAATTTGCATTATAGAACTCTAAGAGACTTGATCCCTCTTCATTTCTTGTATCAACCATATCCTCCATGTACATCAGAGTATCCTTCCTGATGTTGTTCAGTATGTCAGTTAAAGTCACCAGCCATGATGACAAGTTGATATTGTCTTTTCAAAATAGTCTGCAAGAGGGTCTCATAAAAATGATCCTTTTGTTCATCTGTCAGTCCTGACTGCAAAGAATAAGCAGGGAACACTGGTGTTGTTGTTGAGTCACTTATGACTAGTCTAAGTTTAATTATTCTGTCACATACTCTGACTACCTCAATTACTCTATCTACTCATGTCTCTAAACTTTTGCATACTTCACCCATTCCAGAGCTGTTACCCAACCAAAAAGATTTGTACCTGTGTTCCTTGTCTGTGGCTGAAGCTCCCCTGCATCTTACATCTACACAGCACACATCTATCCTCCTCAACCTCTCTAGCATCTCTACAACCTCTCCAGATCTACCTTTCATCATGCCAACATTAATGGAAGCAGCCCTAAAGTTATGTACCTGAAAGAGAATTTCCACCGGTGATGTTGGTAGTTGGGTGGGTTAATTGGATTGCTGGTGCAAAATAAAAGAAAAAAAACTAAAATGATAAATTTAAAATGTAATTCTTTTAAATGGTTATTTAAATTAGATCGAAAGTTAAATTTCTACATTTCTTTTGAGATTCCAAAGAAGACAAAGGGTGCATAAATATGGAGAAATATGATTCTAAAATGGCTTTTCAACCTGAAGGATAATTTAATTAAAATACTTACATTGTGTTTTATACAGATTGTAAGGCATCTGAAAAGAGAAAAGAGATTTTTGGTCTTTTATTTAGACATAGTGTATCTAAGAGTACACTACCCAAAGTGGCCTTCCTTTTTTAAGACAGTACAGTGTGATTTAAGGGAGATTTGGCTGCTATTTCTAACAATTTGAACGACCACATACAGGTTTCCTCTTTGGCTTGAGGAAAATATATATTATATGGCTGAAAACAAATCAAGTAAACCTCATATTCATTAAGGGTGGTATATACTGATGTTGATAAATAGTTTTAAGAAATACAGATAGTTGAAATACTGAGAAGCTACAGCTTTTAAATAAAATTGTGTTTTATATATGTTTTTTATTGTCATTTAGTCATAGGTCAGCCCTCACAGAGCAAACCTGTACTAAAACATGTTCCAGCCATAACCATCCTGTATTTTCTTTCAGGCATAATGTATCAAAAATTATATTATTTAATGTGTCCTTCCTTTTTGTAAAATGCTAGGGTGTATTGGCAGTAGATTTGGCTACTATTTTTAGCTTCATTTTTTAAAAATTTGAATTTGAATGTTAAGCCATAAAAACATACACTGAAGAAAAATGGAATTTCAAAATGGCAATAATTATTACGCTAATTTACATACAAAAAAAATAATTAACAATGCAAAAATAACTGAAATAGAGAAATACACACAGAGAAGAGGATGAAGTGAGAAAAACTTTAGGAATAGGATAAGAAGAGATTTCCCAATTGCTTAGACAACAGCTTAGGGAAGAGCTCAGCATTGATGCCACTGTATACCAAATTATAACTGCTTTACATGTATTCTGTCCAACAGGCATATTTTTCATTCAACAGTGAAAAACAAAACAGATTCAACCTTGAATGAATGGATTCAGTCTGCTAAGAACTAAAGATAAGGACAACATTCTCATCTCTCATCGAAATTATTCTTTTCATATGTTGATGGCCCACCTACCAATCTCATCAACACCCCTTTCCCTCAAACCAACAAAGGAGCCTCTATGCAGTTACTCAACCTACTTGAAATAGCAGCCAACTTTTGTACTTTTACCCTGCCATCTTAAAAATGGATGATTATACTAGATATAATACACCAGAAACAGTATAGTCATGGCCTGAATGCTGGTCAAATGATAAAAATTCAACACAGAAAAACATGTGCTCCAACTCCACATGCGAACGATATTTGAAAGTGTTAATTCTGCACAAAACATACTTTAAAACCTCAAAAAAGTGTTTTTCAAAATGCTTATAGAAATACAATCAAACAACACTATTTACCAAAATACCACACTTCACAGATGACAACAATGATAATAACAAAAAGTACCATTATTATATCCCTTTTCAATTCCACAGCTCTACACAGAATACATTAAAAAATCCCAGAACTTCAAACCAAGTTGAACCTTGTAAACAGAACACAAAAATCTTTTGAAATACACAACAGTAACAGCCTAAACATCACATTTATGGAACTAAAAAATGCTATCATACACAACATTCATGTCATGGTAGTTCAGGAATCATTTTTACAACCACAGTACAGGACACTTCAGATCTTTAGTTACACTTAAATAAGAATGGACAGACCAAACCACCATGGATGAGGCCTCATAATATAAATAAAATTATGCATACAGTACATATATATCACAAATGACACTTGCAAACTGATTGGGCACAAAAACACACTAGAAAAGCAGGCATTCAAGATTAAAAACAGGAAAAATGTAACACATTAATATAATAAACATACATATACAACTACGGACCTCATAAAAAAATCCCACCAGGTTACACACCCCAAGTGCAATACCTTAATACTCTCTCAAACACCACATATAAGAGAAACTTCAATGCACACAACTCATCCTGGTACGAAAATCTGGATAATTGGCAAAATCATCACAATTCTAAAGCCCAACAAAAACCCAAGTGAAGTAACATCATATAGACCCATCATCGTCATATGCACATCCTCAAACATTCTAGAAAGTCTAATCCTTGACATCACTAACCCACACATCCCTCTATCCAAATCAGATCATGGATTCAGACCACTACACTCAACCATCATACAACTCATGAACCTAACAAAGAGAATACATGATGGCTTGAACCACAACAACAAATCCCACACATACAATTCTAATTACCAGCAAACCTTTCTCACATAGAGAAGACAAAAATACTGGGAGTTACATATAACACCTCCACAACATTCACAGCACACATGGAAGACATAGTAAAGAAAGCAAAAACGATTCACAAACATACTTGGAGCACTCACAGAAAGCACATTTGACTAACAGAAAAACACAACAATGGTATACAAACAATACATTAGATCTATCATGGACTATGCTAGTCCTTCCACAACAAACCACAAAGTACACAAAACAGCATACTACACATCATCATAGTTTGTACACAGACCACACCCACAAACCACCTACATAGCAAAACAAATATACTGAAAATTAAAGATCATCTGAACATGAGAGGAGCACAGTTTGTAGTCACAGCAAGCTTCAACTGTCACAGTCCCTGCAACTACATGAAAATCATCTCCAAACTCTCAGACTCATATACAACATAACAGCATCCTAAAACACTATCTCTCCCACTCAGCCCAGACAAACATAAAACACATATACACAACATCAACAGCCTCAAACACTGCGGTGGGACGAACACCACCAACAATATGTGCAGAGGAATAACAACTGTTGTGCTCTGACCAAGTCCACCTTGCCCACCTCCACTGTGGCTATCACCAGAATTTACATGTGTACAGAAAGAGACTGAAGAGTGGAGAGAATACAACATGTCCAGACTGTCAGACTACACCCTTACAATTCATCACTGCATGTCAGAATGTGCAGAATGGTCCTCAGCTACACATGGAAGACACAGAATAACTGCAAAAACAGATCTGTGGGTTGCACCTAGTCATTTAGCTGAGTACCTGTGTGCCATAAGACTGCTCCATCAAGTTATGACCTGGGCCTACACAACAGCAACTACAAAGAAATGTGTCTTTAAAAAAAAGAAGGTAGTTCAAATGGCTAGCTCAAGTAGCTATAACTCTCAAAATCTGAAAATGACAAGCAGAGACTTGCCATTGACTATTTGGAAACACTAAATCACTTCACACAACTTGATGCATATCATTTGCCATGTATAGATGGCATGTCAACCAAATAATTAAATTTAAAGTGTTCAACACTATTGAACTGTGAAGTACATAACATCAAGTACTCATCAATCCTGCAGATAAACTATTTACTTCTATTGAAACTTGCAATCATCATCATCATCGTTTTTATATCCATGTCCCTATGCTAACATGGGCTGGACGGAGATTTTTTGAGGCAACATTTAACAGTCGGATGCCCTTCCTGTCACCAACCATACTAATATTTTGTTATTTGGAGATGTAAACAAACATCACTGGCCAATTCAGTGATAAACGGTGTCAAGTAATGACAAGCACATGCACACACACATATATATATACATTTATGACAGGCTTCTATACAGTTTCTGTCTACCAATTTCCCTCACAAGGCATTGGTTGGCCTGGGGTTGTAGTAGAAGACACTTGCCCAAGGTGCCATGCAGTGGGAGAGAACCCGCGACCACGTGGTTATGAAGTGAACTTCTTAACCACACAGCCATGCCTGCCTGCACCTATGTATCAATTGAATCAATTTACTTGGATATCATTTGGTGCCATAAACAGTATAGTTTATTTCCAAAAGATCTTGTACCAATTATTATTAAAAGAGAAAAACTAATAAGTTTTCACTTACTCACACAATGTAACAATTTGTGCAAGAATCAAAAACACTTGACAACAATTTACCAAATTTTGAGAAGTTTGTAAAAATCTTTGCTACTTAAATGCGAATAGCCTACATACACTACGAGATTTCCTGTATCATATGACATGAAAACAATTTAAAAAATGGTTTCTCTACATATTATTCTCAATGGACTTTTAATTTTAAAAATAAAATTTACCCTCTTCCATTTGTTAAAAAATTTTCTATTTCCTTAGAAACTGAAAATACTTTTAAGAACATAAACCGTGAGATTGCTAATTAATTGTTTCTAATTTAGGCACAAGGCCAACAATTCCCAGTACTTGACTGGTACTTTATTTTATCTACACCGGAAGGACGAAAGGCAAAGTTGACCTCGGCGGGATTTGAACTCAGAGCGCAGTGAGACAGATTGCTAATTAATGCAATTAATGATAATGTCTCATTAAAAGTTGAAACAAATATCTATGATTTTGCAATTGCAGCAACTATAAATCAAGCAGGGAAAACTAGTTGTCTTCTTTTTAAGGACACTTACAAGGTACACATAAATTAAATTCATGAACTGAAATAAGACATAACTTACTATTGAAACAGTTCAGCCTCAAAATAGATCAAAGATCAGTGAAATTTGTGTTTGATAAGTGTTCTCAAAATAAAATAAAATTTATAAAATTATGAGATGGCAAGTGGAATTATCATGTTGTTATTTTGATGCAATCTATCATCCTGGCTAAGATAATATTCCATCAGAATCTCTTTCAAAATCTCTTTGTGCTTCACTCCTTAGTACTACATATCTTCATGTGCTCTTTGACATGCATTCAAAAGTATACCTCACAAAAATTACAAGGATTTATCATTTCATTAGATTGAAAAATTTACCTTACTCTGTCAATGACATCAAAACAGGTAGTTCTTTCTTGTAAGATCTGTGCAACTAATAAACTTAGATTCTATAAAATCATAAGTATCTCATTTAATAAAAACCTACACAACTATTTGAGCAGCTCAGTATGGATTTTAAAGGATCTCTACCCAACAACAGTAATCAATATATGTTAACAATTATTGATGAATATACTCAATTTCTCTTCACATTCCCATCTCCTGATATAACAGCCCCAACTGTTATTTCATGTCTGATCTAGTAATTTACAGCAAATATATTTCACACTCAACCCATCTGAGAAGGATAAACTTCATATTTCTCACACAGAGCCCATAACTGCAAAACTCTCGAAGTAGTTTCCCCACAGCTGTGTTGCAGTAATAGAGGCAAAGAACACTACCTACAGTTCCTGGAGTAAGCCACCACCAACACTAACATGTAGGACTTTACTTACCACCACAACACCTGCATGACTACTATCAGAAAAGCAAAGGATGCCTTTATGTATCACACAGCCTGAAAACTCTCCACCTACTGAATTGCAGCAGAGTTTTCTGGTCCCTTGAAAAGAGAAAGTTCACTAACTCTGTAGAATCCTGTGGCTCAGTCTGCAGTATATCTGCTAAAAAAGCCTCCACTGTTGCTCCTTGCTTCACCTCCAACTCTATACTGCAAAACTTCTCTCACACTCTCCTCCTCCATGCTCCAGCCTCACCACCACATATACACAGACACCAAGTGGGAAACCTCATATAACATTCACTATCAACATCTCAAAGGTAATGGAAACAGTTGCTAACATCCCTTGCCCTTGAGAACTTTGGCAAAAACAATGTTTTTGCACTTGATATTAGCAACACCTTAGGCCATGTCTGGCATGAGATCCTCCTAGCTAAGTCCCCACCCCCACATGATTTATCTGTTACATTTCTTAAATTGAAAACTTCCTGTCAGACTGCACTATTGCAGTTTGTACTGACCAAGCACTCTTCAGTGCTCATTCTATTAACCCAAGTGTAACCTAACGTACAGTAATATCTCCTACACTCTCCCTTCACTGCATTAATGACCAACTTGCTGTAATCCAAACCTTTATGCAGATAATACAAATAAAACCCTCAAAGTCATTGCAAATGTTAGGACTCACAATCTCTGATGATCTCTCATGGCGACCTCACATTGCCAAAACTGCACCACAAAGACTAAGATTCCTTTTTAGAGCCAGGAAATACTTCAACCCTGATCAGTTGCTAACCCTCTGCAAAGCTCGAGTAAGAGCCACAATGGAGTATTGTTGTTCACACCTATGGAACAGTAGTGCTGCTACACACACTAACATTCAAAATCGAATTTAAAAGAAGGCCATTTGACTAATTAGCAAAGATTCAACTACTAGCTCACAGACATGCTGTTTCACCTCTTCACACTGTTTCTTCAATGGCTTCAGCTTCTATGAACTAGCTAGATGCATACCCTCTCCACTCATCTTTCCTTCTCCATTCTCATTTAGTGTCTCACCTCTCACTTTTCTCAAAACTTTCAGACTTTTACTACAGACACCGACCTTCAGATGTTCAAGCTGAACATCAACCACACTAGTCTCATCAGTCTGCAAAAGTCATGAACACTGGCCCTCCTTCTCTGACTAAATTATAAAAGGAAAACACTTTATGATCATATGTTTAAGTTCTCTCAACATCTATTAGTCAATCTCTTTCTTTGTGGCTGATAAAGCCTGGTCCTACTTAAACTGTTGCAACAAAATAAGACTGAATCATTTGTTGAAAATGTGAAGATATTACATGCCCATTGACAGTATGCTTATGTGTGTTACCTATCCAGAAAGGAGAAAAGTGTTTGTGCAATATTTGGCACTCTGTGAAAAAGCCATTTTTCAGTTTTCTCCCCACTTCAGAGTAGGAAAATAGAGATGCCACAAAAACAAGTGATGTCAATAAGGTATTATCCACTCAATGTGAATGGTGAGGTGAAACTTTAAAAGCAGTTTCAAACACAAAACTATTCCAGACAACAATTTAATTCCCTTGAGTATCTTGAAATGACATTACAAAATCAATCAAAACCAGAAAAGACTGAAAAACTGTCAGTTTTCACGTCAAGTTTATCCTCCAAATAGACATGATCTCTAAATCATCTATCTATGTGGGAGAATGTCATGGAAACTAAGGTAATTTGAAATACATTGTTCATTTATTTTTATTAGTATTATGTTAGATCATTTCTGATTAGATCGTTTGGTTAATGAAATCATAAGATTGGCATTCTGAAACAATATTACTAGCAGCACTCACAGACGTAGCAAAGATTCTCAGAGGCCTGGAGGTGGAATAAAGACACTTTTGGCGCCCCCACCTTAATTAACAGGCATGATAAGCCAAAGAAAGTGTTGTGCCCCATCACACCTGCACCCAGGAAAGAGGGGCACCTATCTCCTCCCTCGCATCCCTTTTGCTACGCCTCTGAAGACTAGTTCTTTGGATTCACTTGAGTCACATTTCTGGCAATACGTCTGTTAATTCTCCTCCAGTCTTCCTTTAAGATTTATTGGGTAAAAACAGAGTATTTACGGGGAAGGGGATATAATGTTTTGGCTAGTGACTTGGTTTTCTTACTGGTCACACGGTAAGAAAAACATTATAAGTTATGTTTCGACCGACCAATTTTCCCACACGTACATTAGCATACATGTGTATATATGTACACATATATAACACAAATCCTCCCATACAAAAAATGTCTATTAGTCAATATGTCAGGAATCGAGCCACCAAATCCAGTTTCAGTTTTGTTTATGTGAGTATATATGTTTGTGCGTATGTCAAAAGTTTTCCAAGAAAAATAAAATAAAACTAATTAGATTATTTTTTTCGTTAGAGTAAATTCTTAAAAAACCGAAAACACACCCAGGTTCGTTTAACCTGTTTACAATAGAGTTTGACGTGCCAACGATGGAGCATCTACTACGTGGTCACTCGACCTGCTAAAAATAGCAGTCAAATTCCCTCAAATCACTCTCTACCGTCTTAGAAAATAACATGTTGGATAATGTGGTCCTGGGTTCCTTGCACAGAAGAAAAAGACGGGATGGTCCCGGTTGGAATGCCTCTGGTCATAGGTCTGCTCGATCAGGGCTGGCCTGGGATAAACAACTTGTTGCTAGCATGCTCAGATATTTCAGCTGGTATCAATACAGATGAACTTCGCTTTCTGATTTATGAGATAGAAAATTGAATAGCGTAATAGAGAACATAATATATAGAATTATATATCGATTAATTACAGCATCTAAATAAAACAAATCCGCAACGGATTATCATGTTTCACAATCGTAATATAACATACATTAATTGTTTCTAATTTAGGCACAAGGCCAACAATCACTAGTACTTGACTGGTACTTTATTTTATCGACCCCGGAAGGATGAAAGGCAAAGTTGGCCTCGGCGGGATTTGAACTCA
>JAOPUF010149881.1:0-10904 GCA_027564315.1 Enteroctopus dofleini | reverse complement strand
AAACACATAAAGTATTCTTCTTATCAAAACAAAACTATGTTTTGCGAAACATACTGATGATGACATTCTAAAATCATAAGTGCTTACAGATCAATAAGTTATAATGAAGCCATGAAACAGAAGTATTGGAAACATGAAGTTTTATTTCAACAAAGATCAAGTTTATCAGGCCATACTGCAATAACTAAAAATAACAACCAGCTTGTAGGAAACGTGTTTTAAAGTGAAACAAATGATACTAACTGATTTACTTAATAGATGCTTGAAGCAAGCCAATCAATATTACACATACCAAAGGATTGAAATGTCAAGCAATAATTGGATATGAGCCAAAGCTCAACATTGCTAAAAATATTTAAACCTAAACATTTGAGCAAAAGTACTCATACAATTCTAAAACAATATTGTTGATACAAATATTGTTTACAATAACATTTCCAAATTAGACAGAATTTTTGTATGTGTAGTAAATCAATATTAGAATTTGAACTGTTAGAATCCTTTGTGTTGGATACTTGTATGTGTGTAATGTAGATTCTGTTTGCTGAACACTTTTCTTTTTACTTTCAGGGCCAGATGATCCAGTTTTAAATTGTTTCTTAGGAATAAATGTGAAAGACAACCATTGCTTTATTTTTTGTTTTATTTATTTTCCAATGTATATTTTTATGGAGTCAGTGTCTGCTGCTGCTGCTGTGATTTCCTTTGGGTTTTGGTGCTTCAGGTGAGTTCAAATCATGCTTGGGTGGAAGACCCTTTCACAGTGGTAAGTCATAAATGAATGAATGACTGCTGTGTTGAAACCTTCTCTTTGTTTTAGTGCTTCTGTCTACTGGTTCAGATATCTCGGTCTAATGCAACTAACATTATTAGAGAGGAGGAGTGTAGGAATTAAATCTGGTACATTACTGCCACTATTTGTTTGATTTACTATCTAGGAATAGTAAATACTGCAAAATTTAATACAACGCTCTATTGTTTCACTACTCTAAACTGAAGTAGCATGGATGTCGACCATGAAGCAGTGCTTCATGTTGTCTCATTAAAAAATCCAGAAAAATCTTGTTTTGTCGAGTGACTAATTTTATTTGCGGCTGTCGAGAGAAAATGATCAGGGAGATCTTGGTAAGTCTCTTTTAATTTTGATTTTCCCCGTTTTGGGGGATATCTTCGATTTTAACATTTGGCATCGTTGAAATTTCCATTCTTTTATTTAAAAAAAAAAAAAAAAAAATGGAGGAGAACCGAGTCGAGATAATGTTCAAGGCAGAATGTCACATGAATGAGAGTGAGGGGAAGGGAGTGTATGTAATGAGAAGACGGAGAGTGTGTGAGCTAAATTTTTGAACGTCTTTAACAAATATTACAATAGCAGTAACAACAACAACAACAACAATAACAGCAGTAGCAGCGACAACATGAAAACCAATAGCAACAACAGCAGTGGTGATGGATGATTTCCAGCCCTTACCAGTTTCCAGAGAGAGAAACAACAACAACAACAACAACAACAACAACAGCACCACCTTGGTAACCACCACCATGAATGGTACTTTTTCCACTTGTTTAGATGCAGCACGCACAGTCACTGGCATACTCAACATGGCTTCTAAAGACCCTCACCAACACCAACACCATGACCAACAACAACAACAACAGCAGCACCAGCAGCAAACAAACCACAAACAAGAAAGTGGGCTCTTTTGCAGGAGTTGCTAGCATACATGAACAGGTCCCTGTGGAAGACAAGCATAAAAATCTGATCGAAGCTCAGAAATTAAATCAGGGAGGGATCTGGAGAGCCCAATTGGTGCTTCCTCCAGATGTTTTAGAAGAAACAACCAGAAAAACTGTCGTATACAGGTATGTCTCAGTTAAAAACCGACGTGTGGAAAATGCCATGCAATGCATACCCAAGTGAAGAAATGTTTACGAGGAATTTGGGGTGACATAGACTATATCATCTGAGCCAGGCAGTATGGCTATGTGAAAGTGAGATTCTTCACTGAGGCACAGGCCCAGAAACATTTGGTGGTTCTGTGCAAGACCAAGGACCTGTTGTTGTCACCGATATACCTCAGGAGGTGTGTGGTGAGGGTAAGGGTGTTTGAAGTGTCACCTGAATTAGACATCTTGTGAATGATTAAATGTGTGGTCCTGGAAGGTGAGGACACGCTTTTGGACATTAAAAAACAACAAAAGAAAAATTGGTCATGGATTGGGCTGGAGATCCTGATCCAGGTAAGACCTGAAACCCTGGACAGGATTCCCGACCTAATCAACTTGCCAAATGGAGGGCAGGCAGCCTAGATGCCACAATTGTGGTAGCACAAATCATTTAAAAGCCCTCTACCCACAACAACAAAGGGTAGCACAACTGAAGACTGCACTGCTACCAACACCACAATCACAACAACACAAACATTAGTAACAACTACAACGCCAACAGCAGTAATGGAAACACCACAACAGAAGAAACAGCAACAACAACAGCAGCAGCAACAACAACTGCAGAGATCAACACCACAGCCAAGAAAAACCAATCCAACACCAACACTACCAAAAACAAAAGAAGTCCCTGCCTATCTCATCCACAAGTCCACCAACACACAGGACCACACACATACATCCACCTCTTCCCTCCGACTCAGGCCTCATGGGATCAGAAACCCCATCATGCGATGAGGGCCAGATGAAACTGTCGTAAAAGGTCTTGACCAGGGAGAAGAGGAGAAACCAATACCACACAAGTAAAGGCTGCCCCAAATTGAAGGCAGTGAGACATAACAGAGAGACAGAAAACCCATCACTCAATCACTCACCAACGCCACCACCACCGCCACCACCACCACCACCACCACGACAACAACAACAACAGCATAAACAAAAATTGCAAACACAAAAGAAAGAACAGAAACAAAAATAAATACAGGTACAACAACAGGAAAACACAGTCAAACACACAAGATCAACCCTGCTACATCAATTTCACAGTTGTTAAAAAAAGTAACTGCTATTTGATGGAGGATGTGAATAACAGTAACGTTCACACAAAAGAGAAAGGTTTCATTGAACTTCAACAGAAAACTCTCCAGGACAGACTCTTAATAAAAACAGATGCAAACACCTATATGCAACTAAAATAGAAATACCCCAAGGACATTGGCTCAATAAAAACGCTCTAAAGAAGCCTTTCTCCAACAAATGAGAAGACTGTATCAACCGTCCTTCTAGAGGACCAAGGTGAGTGACCTCTCCATTTTTTTTCTCTGATCAAAATGGCTACACTTAGAGTAGGGTGCATAAATGTTCGTGTCCTGGGTTCAGCTTGGAAACAAAGTTACTTGCTCAACGATCTCAGGTCATTAGACATGAATGTGGTAGACATTAGTGAGAGAAGGGTTTCCGGAGCACACACCCTTGTGCCTATTTTTTTATGACTACAGTGTTGTTCCGGAAATCCTTAAATCTCGAGGTATGGGTAAATTTCATGGACCTGGACGGTAAGTCGGTAGTCTTGGTCCTCAATGGCAGCAAAAGCAGTGCCGTCAGACTAGTGACCGTCTGGGGCAGGACAGTATGATTTCTTCAGGCGTCTAGAAGCTTCCCTGACAAAATCCCGCTCTTTACATCACCTCCATTATTGTTTGCCGCCTGAGTGCCATTCCATGCCCCAGTTTCCATCTGAGTAGATTGGAGCATCTTCTCTTCGACTTCTTGTGGAAGGGATGCGTTCCACTGGTCAGGCTGTCCATCTGTTACCAGCACCCTCTGCATGGCAGGCAAAGATTCCTGGACTGTAAGCAGGTGTCGTGTCGTCGTTCGTGAAGCATGCCTTTCTGCAGCTTGTCTCCTTGACGGAGCTGCAGTCCTGGGTGAAGCAAAGACCAAGACTGAGCACCTGGTATCTGGAATGTCATCAGGCGTTCATCGCCCTCTACCAGTCAGACAGTGGGATCGGTGGAGTTCCATTCTAGCAATCTATAGAGGGTTAGTGGAGGGGAAGAGTGACAATGTTCTTGGGGAAGCTCTGGGCATCAACGAAAGCAAACTGGCTAGTCTGTTCCGGAGAACTTTCGCTTCAGGGACCATTATGGATAACTTCCAGAAGTCCTTAGCCTGGCAGTGCTACCGAGAGGCAATACCGGTTTGAAATAAACTATACAGGCACGGAAGTGCTGTCAGATGGACCTGTCCGAGATTCGTGCAGAGCAACGAAACCGTTCTGCATGCACTCGTTCAGTGTCTGGGCATTACTGACTTGTGGAACTTTGTCGAACAGCTGCTATCACGTGTGGGACGGATCTGACTGTTGGCAGAGTCCATCATGGTGATTAACTGGCAGGGATGACAGTTTTCCTCTTTCTCGTGGCTATAGCAAAAGAGGTTGTGTGGTGGATATGGTTAAACGGTCTGAAGACGGACACCTTTCTCTTTGGTCGAGCCCTCGTCGACTTTTGCAAGTTTCACTTGGAAATGAAGGTGAGGGTGGAGATGGAGGTGCTGTCCTTATGAATTTGACGAAAGGTGGGTGAGAGTGGTAAAAATGACAAGAACAGATTGGACCACTCTAAGTAGGAACCTGTGGGTCAGAGAACTACAGCTGGAGAGGGCACTTGCCCTTGGTGTTCAGGGTGATTTTGGATCTGTGGTGTTCCTCAACTGGCCCTAGATGGAGGTTTTACTATATCAGGAGGACTGCATCATCATCATTTATTATTTGTATTGTATGTATACTTATATTTCCTGCCTTTTATTTTTACTCATACAATTATTATGTAAAACCCAACACTTTACGTCTGTCTTTGTAATTGTCCCCCTCATCCATCACCCTGGTGGTAAATAAAAGAAAGCATCAGCATCATCATCATCATCATCATCATCATCATCATCATCATCATCATCATCATCATCATCATCATCATCATCATCATCAGCATCATTATCATTATTGTTTCTTTTAACATAGACGAAAGGCCAGAAATTTGTTCTGATCACCTCCTGCAAACTGGGTTCTCCAAAATTGCCTCCGAGTACTTTTGGCCTTAACCGATACATGAAGAACCCCACAACCTCTGGGCTGCGATTCCTCAGCTGTTGATAGACCCCTAACATGGTCTTTGTCAACCATCTATCACCTAGCATCATCTGGTACTCACCCCATTTCCTCCTCAATCAGTAAATTATTTGGTTTGTGCTATTTTAAGACCAGCATTTCTGAAAAGCATGCTGCATTTCACCTTGCGAATCGCTGTCAAGTTCATGTAGGGATGGGCATTCTTCGTAAGGAAATTCTAACCTCTTCTTTGCATTTTGTCTGAACCCACTCTTTTTTTTTTGTGTGCGTGCACTCTTTCTTTCCTTACTGTCCCTGACAGTTTCCCACCTTTCCCCAGTTTCCATGTCTTCACCATCGTTGCAGGATGATGGAGAGGTACTACTGCTCGTAGCCTCTGGTCAGTCCTGTGTTGAAGGAAGAGAACCCTTGGCTTCTACATCATTGTCGGCCCCTGGTGCTAGTGGTACTGAGAATGAGGCAATCTTGTTTGCTTCTGCTCTGGCTATGCCCAGAAATGCGATCGGTAGTGCTCTGAAAACAGCAGTAGGAGCAGCCATGGTCTGCACTACTGGGGCCTGCTGGTGTTGGTACTGCTACTACCTCTACTACTACCTTTGCTACTATCGCCACCCTCTTTCCTCTTTTGCTTTTCCTCTTCTTCCAAGCAAAATGTTCTCAAGTGTTCACTGCTACCACACGTGTAATAACTAGGCCCTCTCTGATCCCTTCGAGTCGTAGATACACTGCCTGAAATGAAGATGGAATGGTTATCGCTGGAATGCCTTTGATCATAGGTCTGCTCATTCAGAGCTGACCTGAGGCTAAACATCAATGCGGTTAATGTTCCTTTTCAACAGTTACAAGTCGATGGCTAGCGAGGGAATTCCAGAGCGCTGACGTTCTAGGGAGGAGGGACATGGGAGATGAGAAGAGTAGAGATGAGTGAGTCAGGAGTGCATGAGTGGAGGTGGCATGAGAGCAGCTAGCTTTGAGAAGCAGAGGCCACTGTAGTAGCAGTAGAAAAGACAGAGCGGAAAAAAAGCATATCTTTAGGCCAGAGATTGCAGTGTGTTGGTGAGTGACTTCATACTAATCATTCGAGTGACCACTTTTGGTGTGATCTAGGATGCCTGTGTGTGTAGCATCAGTACCGTCCCAAACAGTACTCCATTGTGGGTCTCACGTGAGCTTTGTAGAGTGTTAGTAGTTGTTTGGGACTGAAGTATTTTCTGGTTCTGAAGATTTCACCAGGAGAGATCCTCAGTTTTGTTGAGACCTAGAACTAAGAGTAGCCTTGAGGGTTCTAGTGGTGTGCTGTTCATGTTTAGTAGGTGGGGAATGTTTGAAAAATATGTGCAGTGATTATGTCTTTGTGATAGTGAGGTCTCCTAGCTCTCTTGATTTGAGCCCCCTGGACTACTACATCTAGGTTGTCGTCAAGAGGGAGATCAAAGGCTGTCATTGTAGCAGTTATAGAAAGAAAACAAAAACCTAATGGAACTTGTTAGCAACTCTTTACAAAAAGTCGGGGGGGGGGGTAATTTCAAGGAATTGAGAATTAATCTCTCAAAGTTAATTTTCATTGGGGAATGAAAGTTTGATCTTCGTTTACAGGCAAGGGGCAACTATGGACATGTTTCAGTCTATTAGACCTCATCTAGTAAGAGGGATATTTTATTTAAGTAGGAATAATTTTACATCACCTTTTAACTTAATTATACAAATTCATGCCATTGTCCCATTGGATTTATTTCCATTAGCTCATTTTATGTTTAATTCTGCAAAATATACTGGCCAAAAATGATTCATAACTCTTTTACTGTATGTAAAAATCTATGTCAACTGATCAGCGGTCTTGGTTAAACTATAGTATGATGATGAGGTCTAATAGACCAAAACATTTCCATTGTTGTCCTTTCCCAGCAAACAGAAATCAGACTTTCTTTCTCCTAAGCATGTAAATTAACTTTGACCAATTAATTCTTAATTTCTTGAATTTATCTCCCCCTTTTTTTTGAGAGTCACTAACAATTGCTGCTAGGTTTTTGTTTTCTGTCTGCTACTAATTAGAGAGCTTTTTTGCATATGACATTCAGTACATCACCTCTTAACTTAATTATTCAAATTCATGCCATTAGCCCTTTTGGAGTTATTTCCTTTGGCTCATGTTTTAGTAGTGTAATTGGTGACTGAATCTTTGCCAATCAGTCAGATGACCGTTTTTATGTAGCCTACTGTGTGTGTGCGTGCATGCGTGCGTGCGTGCGTGTGTAACAGTAGCACTAACTCAGACATGTTAGCAATACACTAAAGTAGATTGTACTTGTGCTTTGTAGAAGTATTTCCTGGCTCTAAAGAGGAAACTTACTCTTTGATATGCAGTTTTTACAACATTCTATATGTAGAGGTCACATTGAGAGCCAAATAATGATAGCATTTACTGTGACTTTGAGGGATTTAGCTGTCTGTTTGTCCATGAGTTATTTTAGGTTAAGACCAATCCCATCACAGGCTGATGGAAACCTTCTACTAGTAATCATATAATCCTGTACTACCTGCTTATAATCGAGTGCTTGTCAACTAAACTGGCCCCAAATGCAGATGAGCTTCTTGAGGGCCAAGGACACTCATATCCTGGGGAGGAGATGAGCACCACCAGAATTACCAAACCCAATGAAACACTTGAATAGAAGTTACACCAATATTTAATTCTATACCAGACTGGTTGGTACCTAGTTAAAATGGCACGCAGCAGGTTTAAGAAGTCTGGAGCTGTTGCAACATACATCGAGCAAGTGTTCTCTGAATCGATCTGCCAAGTGGCGACATTTTCATGTATATACACAGCATCACAAAGTTGGCATTTTATAATGACTTCAGAGAGAGGTGAGGCGAGATAGATGTTCCCATTTTAGGAGGAGAGATAATCGAACAACTGAAGGTGATTGGAGGAGTTCAGAGAGGGGTAGAGACAGCTGATGAACTCAGAAAGTAGGAAGAGAGACTTTGAGCCTTAGTAACTGAAAGTTTTTGTTGCTGATATCCAGGTGAAAGAGGTGAGTAGAGGGGAAAGTGGATTCTATATAAGCACTATAAGCACAGCTGCCACCTTTTATAAAGGATATCTGAATATAGATTGTAGCCTGGATTAGAGATAGTGTATATGTGATTTGTACCTCAGAGGAGAATAAGATGTATATGTAGAAAAACAAAGTAAGGTTAATTTCTCAGAGCTGTCATCTGCATGAAAATCAATAGGTGAGCATATTAAATGCAGAACATCAAAAATCTAATTATAAATACTAATGCGGTGAGGAGGGAAGAAAATTAGATCAATGATTAATATTATTTTAATAATTTTGGCAAATACAGGAGACAAATCAGAACATGTTTCCATCTTATTACATCTCCTCAGCAAAGCAGTTTTACAGTATTGTGACCCGGGTAAGTGTGGAAAATTAGCATATTTAGAAAAACAAAACATTAAGGTTAATTACTCAGAGATGCCATCCACATGACAATCAATAGCTAAGTAGGGCCGCACATATTTAATGCAGAGCATCAAAAACCCAGACAGTGCTGCTGCTACACACAGATGTGCTAGACTGCATCCCCCCTCCCTCCCAAAAGGCCACATGACTGGTTGACATGAAGTCGCTCTCAAACACACTCCAACCTCTGGCCCACAGATATGCTGTCTCATTTCTGTGCCTTCAAAGAATGGAGACTGTGTAGAGTAGATAGGACTCTTAGCCTGCAGCAGCCAAGGCATCCTCTCTAGTGCTGGTGTCACTATAAAATACACGCAGTACACTCTGTAAAGTGGTTGTTGATAAGACGGGCATCCAGTCATAGAAACCAAGCCAAATGAAATGGACAAACGAACAAGATGCAGTCCCCCGGCCTGTCTAGGAGAGTGGTGACTCCAAATAAGAACTGATTTGGACTGAAATCACCCATCCAACCCATGGCAGCATGGAAAGCGGATGTAAAATGATGGTGTTGATTGATCTCTGTGAGTGGTCCAGCTGGAAAGTAGTGACTTCAGGTGGGCATCTTGAATTTCTGTGCACATTATCAAATGACTGGATGTGCAGAGGACATGGGATGATGTGCCATCCAGCTGATAGTGTATTTACATAGATAAAAATCTATCCCCAGTTGTTCAAACAGGTATGCTATTAGTGGTGGGCCTCTCTGTTTAGGAAACCTTTTCCAGCAGTGCCCTCTAACAAATACAGACACTATCCTGCATGGGTGTAGTGCATTGAGAGACTTTGTGATCCTCTTTCAACAGAGCAAACTACACTAAAAGTACCCAAGGATAAAAAGGTGGTGCTAAACTAGGTATCGTATTAGCCTTCCTTAAAAAAACAGTGGTAGTGGTGCATATTGTGTCAGCAGCACTTGAACCCCCTTTTGCTCTGTACTGGTCATCTTAGATTGAGCAATCTTGTAGACGGACTGCTTTACAAACCAACAAGGGAGCCTCTAGCTGCTAGATATAGAACCCAAATGTCCTTCAAACCACACCCTAACCATATTAAAAATGAAGAACACATATAATGTAGCCCTGGTTGCACTATCTCTGGAAAAAAAACAACAAACAAAAAAACTGGATGGTCACAGCTAGAATGTTTTTGATCATAGGTCTGGCTCGATCAGGATTGCCCTGGGACTAAACAACAGCATTAATTACACTGTTATAGAAACGCATAAAATCTACCATAATGATTTCTTTGTTTTCTTTTTTTTCGTATTCTTTTCTTTTCTTTTCTGGCATTAATTTTGATTTAATTTTTTTTTTTCTTCCCCTAAGTTCATTTATTGATTAACTTGTCCGTTCCCTCGTTTTCAAGAAAAGTCACCCAACCCAGCGAGAATCTAATGGGTCGGAGAATACTGACCAACTGTGACATAGCGTACATAATGACTGACTGCATGAAAATCGATATTTGGTAATAATACTACTACTAATAATAATACTAATACTAATAATAATAATATTTATAATAATATACCATGCCTGTATAGAAAGGTGATTTGAAAATTGTTTTGAACGGTCTAGTTAACTTTATGTGCAGGAAGTGCACGCACATCTAAGAGTGCGTATGTCTATGTCTGCACTACACACACACATACATACATACATATATTATATGCCATGTGTGTGCTTATAAAATGCATTATATATTTAATAAAGTGTACCTATTACAATACATATTGCGTTTACATATGTATAAAGTACTCACACGGGCATACATTTATAAACCTACACATACAAGCACCTACCTACAATGATAGAAAAACACACACCAAAAATTACATACATAAATAAATAACAACTATAACACCTACACACATACATACACTTATATACACATACAAGGGATGCAACACACTCTCATAAACAATAGAAATAAAAATAACAACAACGACAAAATGAGGTTGCAGCAAACTCAATGATTTTTGAGTGCCAAACAACAAAAAGAATTAAACTGTAAAAAAAAAATATTTACAAACACAATCAGAAGACAACACACACACAACATGCGGCATCAGCCTCAAAACACTTTCTATAGCGGGTGTGGTTTAAAGTAAAAATTAAAAGATATTGATTGTATGTAACAATATATATATATTCGACAAAATAAAAAAAAAAAGAGGAAAAAAGTCTAAACGGTGCCTTTTTTTTTAACTTCACACAGATTAGACGCCAACTTCTAAAATATTGGCGACTACAGCAAGACTGGGTGTCTGTAGATTTGGAACTGACTATATAGACTGCATATCTCACATACAGCGCGTGTGTGTATGTGTGTGTGGGCGCAGCATGGCCCAATGG
>JAOPUF010139798.1:0-10941 GCA_027564315.1 Enteroctopus dofleini | reverse complement strand
TTTACCACGTGACAGCTGCCGACCAATGAAATTCATTCATCGATCAACAGTTGCCACGAACACACGTGCTTGCTACAAGTGCATCAGTAGTACCACTTCCTTGCACAAAGCTGAACTGCATCGCATCTAGGCTGATTTACTTTCTAATCAGTTGTGCTATAACTCTTTCAGTAACTTTCATAAACTGGTCCATCAATTTGATGCCTCTGTAATTTCCTCTCTCTAGTGCATCTCCTTTACTCTTGTAACAATTGACAATGATACTGATGATGATATACCAGTCATTGGGTATAACACCTTCTTGTACTACCGAGTGGCTAGCATGTGACCTACTTCACAAAATATTTTAAGCATCTCAGCGACTATGCCTGATAGATCAGCTACCTTCCTTGCCTTCATATCCTGAATTGCACTTGGAACCATACTGCTATCAGCTTCAATGGCTGGTCCCTCTGTTGGGTGTACTTGGGGTAGGCCCTCTCTCTCCCATGTATTCTGCTCATTCAACAACCTCTCATAATAGCATTTCCATGCCTCTTTCATCTCGGCATCAGTGAGGGCAAGTGTGCCACTTTCATTCTGTACACACTTCTCCTCATCAACATCTCGATTCTTTCTAGTACATGGCCTCACAATCCAAAATACATTACACTTCTGTTCCTCACATTGTAGAACATGTGCAAGCCTCTTACTTTCTGCTTCTCCCTTTACTAAGTATACTTACTTCTCTTCTAGCTACTTGATATTGTTTTCTGCTGCCCCTTTCTTTCAGTCTCTCCAAGCCTGTCTCCTAGCTTTTATGGCTCTGTTTATGATACTATTCCACCGCCATGTCACCTTCCATTTAGCTGGAACTTTGCACCATCCACAAATCTTTAGAAATTGCCAGTTGTCCTCTATATTATAAGTCTCTATCTCCTCCCTCCTGTCATATGTGTCAACTAATACTTCTCTGAACCTACATCTAAGGGATCTTTTAGCTTGCATACCTTCCTTCTCCAGATTACATTGTGTCTCTGGGTCTGTCTAACTCTTACTTTGAAGTCACTAATCACTATTCTATGTTGAGTGGTACATTCTTCACCAGGGAAAGACTTAACATTCACAACCATCTGTCTATCCTATTTCCTGCTGAGCATGAAGTCTATCTACCTTGTGTGTTCAACTGATTGGTAGGTGATCAGCTGGTTTGCTAGTTTCCTGAAGTTAGTGTTACAAATAGTTAGGCCATTTGCATCACAGAAATCCTGGAGGGTTGATCCCTTCTCATTCCTTGTACCATATCCATACCTCCATGTATGATAGAGAAGCCATCATGGTGTTGCCCAACATGTTCATTAAAATCACCAGCCATGATAATGAGGTCATTGTCATCAATGAGTATGTTGGAAAAGAAGGTTAAGAATTGTTTGTTATTTCTATGTCTTATATTGATTTGTAATTGGACTACTTACTTAGCCAGTACTATTGATATTCATGTATATTCAACAGAATCGTAATAGCTATCAGTTCTATGGAAGTGCATTGAAGCTTGTTGCTTAACTCTGATGTAATTGCACAGAATTATGGTAATGGGGGAAAAAAACTCATTAATGTAGTCAAACATACTCACAAATATTTCCACTGCAACAGGCTTTTGACACTTGGCTTTGACATTGGTTTTTGACATAGAGACCTTTATTGTTAAAGATGATACAAAGTAACGGAATGAAAAAATTGAAGGTCATAGTTAGGACATGCAATTGATAGTTTTAAATATTTTCCTTTCTGCTTAAATTTAGTTATTTTATCAATCTAGGGCTATGTTAATATTTTACTAATTGTGTGAGCATGTGCCTTTCAGTGTTCGTAGTATATATTCATAGTCACATAAGCTGTTTACAATCACTTTTGCAGTATGTCGTGAATGGACAACTCCTATACGCTATTGGGAGAAAGAGAATCTGTTAATTGTTGAATTTGATCAAGGACCTGCAAAATGTAATATACCAAGTTATATTGCAACACTTTTTGAAGGAAATGCAACAGATGGAAAAGTAGTAACTGTAAATTCTTCACAGGTATATTACCAACATCTCTTTTCTTATAGTTAACCTCAATGTTTTTAATATTTCAGTAATCATCAATAGAGTGATAGAGAAAATATTTCTTGTTTTCTTGAAGACAAATTATTTCCTTCTCTTGAGTCATCTTATTTGTTAATTAGATTTAAGTAAAAATCAGTTACATCAAACTCAATCTCTTGTATTGTTTTACTGATTCAGACATGTATTTGAATTCCCTCCCATATAAAACATATATATGCAACTAACACAGATTTGATAATCTCTTATAAACTTCTCAGTAGAACATTTTACCTCACTTTTATGTGGGATTAGCATCATTTAAAAGGAGAAGTAGAATGAAAGTAAGAATATTGCTCTCTTCTCTAAATTATTTTCTTATTGAATATCTCATTTTAAACATTTTAGATCTTATTTTAAACTTTCTATACTCAGTCTATTTTATATTACACTAGGACTGAAAGTAGAAAGTAAAAATTGACAACATTTGCAATAGATTTAACGAGAATGTAATGTTTGATTATTTAGCAAAGCTTTCTGCTCAATCACTATTTTTTTTTTATGTTTGTTTTTGAAAAAGTCTTGTGTATACAGACAATAAATGTTATTATTTTTTTTAATCTCTACTCATTTAAATGAGTACAGTAGAGGTACTGATAAATGTTAGAGACCTCCATAATTTAAGAGCTTTGTTTGTTTGTTTGTTTGTGTGTGTGTGTGTGTTGGTGGCATGTGATAATTCATAGTATATAACAAAGGAGTAAGTAAAAACTTCATATTACTCAAAAAGTGCTTTTAATATAAGTGTAAGATGTATAGAAGGATCCCTGGTAAATTAATTCATAATTCCAATCTCTGATATCTTTTGGTTTGCCATATTTATGATAATTATTTTGTTGACTCTAATAACTAAAACTCCATATAAATATGGTTCATTGTCTGGTACTTTACACAGTCTTGCCATTTTCAGTAAAATCTTAACTACACTATACTAATATAAATTCTCTTTCTATTTCTCTCTCAGATCTAGTTCTGACTTTAAAACAAAAGAAGGAAAATTAATTTGTGAATAGTTAGTTTTCATGATATAACTGTATAAAGAATGATGAGTCTTCTGAACATATGAACACTAGTGCTGACAAACTGTTCAGTTTTTTTGTTTTTTTTTGTTTTTTTTGTTTTTGTTTTTACATAATTAAATTAGTAGTGATTTTTGCCTTGTCTAAAACTTAATTTTAACCTCTAAACCTAGTTGAATATAAATCATTTTATGATATGTCATAGTTCAAGAATACCTGGTGTAACTATAAATTCCATGTTATAGTTATACCAGGTTTCAAATATATCTATGAACATTATATAATTTCTTTGAAAAGTGTTCAGATGTTTTGTTTATTGGCCTAATTTTCAAATCTTTTTTTCTTCAGACAACTTCAAAATTAAAGTATGAATTTCGTGGTATATGTCCAGGAATGTATACAATAACTGTAAGTTATTCTTCATTTTGCCTTTGTTAATTATGTTTTTTTACATTAATTCATTTAATAACTGCAGGCATGTAAAAAAACAATCAAGTTTATGAAATTACATTTTTACATATGGTTCATGCTAATACTAACAAGAGGATTCTATTAATTTTGAAAATTGCATAAATTGTTAGATTAAGTGTTTTATAAATGGATACCCTCCCTAATGCCAACTGAGAAATGCATTATACCCAGAGGTGTAACTAGAGTTCATTCATTGCACCTAGAGCAAATCAATAAATGGCATCCATAAAGTCAGTGTTCTTTACAATTCTAGCTAATTACTATTATGGTACTCAACCTTGTTACTTGGAATAATAACTCTAATACACTTTTAAGAAATTTATTTTATGACAAATGAAAAGCAGTTATAGATAATACATATATAAAACATAAAATATACATTAAAGAATTTTATATACATTTACAAGTAAAACAATATAAAAATGTGTCAACATTTATTGAAATGTAATCATTCTAATTACATGGAACTTTAAAAGATATGGCTTGTTTGCACATATTTTTGTATGTTTTTATTAATCATTTTTTTTTCATTTTAAAATTGTAGTTTTCTTACTTTTGATGATGCAAATACATCAGTAATATGAAAAGTTGAGATTTCAGTTTCTTTACAAGTAAAGCTAAAGTTTTTGTTGGCTCATTGAAATTGCAATAGTGAGCATTATCTGAATAGCTACTCTCTAATTTGGAAAAATCATTTTCATCTCCATACTGAGAAATAAGCTTGGAGCTCCTCAATCTTAGAAACCTGAATATTTGGCTGACTTTTCAGAAGCGTCTTAAAATCCAAGATCTTTTCATAAAGCTGAAATTGTGTATATCAGTGCTGTAAAACTGTCCAAGGTTGAGACAACTTTTCTTTAAGATATTTATGTTATGAATACTGTTGCTTTCATTTGAGTCAAACAGTATTCCTCTAGAATTTAAAAGACATCCAAATTTTAAATGCAAGTCATGGAGATGGACAAATCTTTCTTCCATCTTATTCTGGAGACAATCAATAGTTCCCTTTCATTAGTCTCATCATTTCCTCTTTGGCAGTTAACCCAACATCCTGAGCTGTTTCACCAGCCATTTTTTCTTCTTTCTGTTGCGTCTTTCTATTTGAATATCTCATTCATCACATTGTTTCAGCCTAGATTCAAGTGATTCACTAGTCAATGATTCTTGACTGCTTAAAAAATAACCTTGAAGGATCTTTAAATCACAAGCAGCAGCAGCATGACAGTTTGTGGTATGATCTTGGAGTTGTTTTTGAACATGGTCAATATGAATAAGAATTTTATTTCAAAATTCAATAAAAACCTAGAAATTAAAAGTCAAAATTTTATTCAGTATTTGCCTTACATCACCTCTTGTATCACCAGTTTGATTTTTATCATCAACCATGCAAAAAACTTCAAAATTAATTTTGCATTTGATTAATGCTTTTGTTGTCTGGACTCCAACAAAAGACCATCTTTAATTCTGCTGAAAAAGCAGGAATTAGGGAATACTTGTTTATCGTAAATAATTGAAACTGTGATTTCAAAGATGGCAATAAGAATAAAGAAGGCAAACCTTCATTCAAAAATCAACAAGTTTTAATTATGCTAATAGGACAATGAAACCACGTTGGGTTGTGGAGAAAGAAAACTTCTATGATGATATAATGATAAAATTGGAATTTAAAACATATAGAGCAGTTATTAAAATATCATGGGATGAATGTAAGAAGGATTAATACACATTTTCAAGTGTGGCAAAAAATTTGTCCAATATTGAATGTTGTCACAACAAAATAAAATTGTTCACTGTTCAATATTTCAGTAGTTTGAAATTTGGATAAGAAAAGTGTCTTATTTTCCATGTATAAAATTGTAATGTGTGTAACAGTCTTATTCATCATATGTGAAATTTTACATACATTTAGCAAGGCAGAAGAAATAATTTTTGATGTGTGTTTGAACACAGTAGAAAGAATGTTTGTTTGTCATGGTAAAGAAGATTTGTGTGTGAGATATAACACATAAATTAACAGCTTGTGTGTTGTATGCAAATTTGAGTGTATGAAATTTGATGTGGTCCTATGTGAACACTATACTGCTAGCTTAAATCTTACCCGGTTGTTGTGTCATCTTGGCTTAAATTAGGCAAAAAGGGATCAAGAGAGCAGTTGCTAAGCAGCCACTGTAATTCGTCAATTGACCATTTGGTACAATTTTTGGTACTATAGATTTTAGCCAGTGAGATTTTTGTTAACATGTGTGCAGTGGCTTGAATCAGACTGACTGACTGCAAGCGGCAACTTAGATAGTATATCTATGAAGGTGAATGTGATTTTGTGTTCGTGTGTGTGTGCAAGATAGACACAAGTATGGAAGGCTAGCAGGAGCATAACGCTACACTTGCAATTGGTATTTGTTTGATAGGATACAGTAGTATCAAATAAAGTATTGAAGCTCCCTCATTTGTTTTGTTAGTTTATTGAAACAGCTGTTCAGAAAATGTTTTTAAAATTCGTTTTTTTCTTCTTCTTTTTAAAGGTTGAAATATTTCAAAAAGATCCCTTTATCAATTGTATATGTAGACGCATGAATAATAAATGTGATGGAGGTTGTTATAGGTCCAATAGTGGAAAATTTAAATGTAAGTGAAACGAAAGCAATTCAAAAAAACATTATTAAAATGGAGATTCTGATTGTGTTTGTATAATGGTACAACCATCTTCAAATATGTTCACCTAAGTTTCTACCTTGTTCTGCTACTATTCCTGTCCCCAATTATAATCTATTTCTTCTTCTTCTTCTTCTTCTTCTTCTTCTTCTTCTTCTTCTTCTTCTTCTTCTTCTTCTTCTTCTTCTTCTTCTTTAAGACGGAAGGGAACCTCAGCAAGACTCCTCATGGTCAAGGAATAAAGGTACAAATTCTTCTGGCTGGGTAACAGCAATGGGGTGGATGGAGTAGGCATATTGTTAGTAGAGAGATGGATAGATAAAGTAACAAAGGTAGTCATAGTGTACGATAGAATAATTAAACTTAGGTTAATTAAGTTTGGACAACATGACAGCGACATTTATCTCTGTATACCCACCACAGTCAGGGCCAGCAGATGAACAGAAGGATCGCTTTATTTGAGACCCTTCTGCAGACTACCCCCATAACAAATGACACTGACTTCATTATCATGGCTGGCAATTTTAATGAACATGCTGGACAACACCATGAGGGCTTCTCTGGTGTATATGGAGACTTTGGTTATGGTACAGGGAATGAGGAGGGATCAAGGCTCCTGGAGTTCTGTGATGCAAATGACCTAACACTAATTTCAGGAAACCAGCCAGCCACTTTGTAACCTACCAATTAGGCAAACACACAAGCTAGATAGACTTAATATCACCAGGAAAATGGATAGACAGATGGTTGTGAATGTTAAGTCATTCCCTAGTGAAGAATGTACCACTCAACATAGGCTACGGATTAGTGACTTCATAGTAAGAACTAGATTGACCTTGGGACACAAGACAGCCTGGAGGAGGAAGATATGGAAGTTGACAGAACTGTCTACTAGTTGTAGGTTCAGAGAAGTTCTAGTTGATGCATATGGCAGGATGGAGGAGGAGATAAAGACTTATAACATAGAGGACAACTGGCAGTTTCTACGAGACAACCTGCTGAGGGCTACAGACCAGATTTGTGGCTGGTGCAAGGTTCCAGCGAGATGGAAGGTGATATAATGGTGGGATAGTACTGTAGATAGAGCCATAAAAGCTAAGAGACAGGCTTGGAAAGACAAGAAGAAGAACAGTATTATGTAGCTAGAAGAGAAACTAGATGTTAGGTATACTTAGCAAGTGGAGAGGTAGAAAGAAAGAGGTTTTCACATGTTCTGCGACATGAGGATCAGAAGTGTGAGGTGCTTTGGGGAGAATTGTGTAGGGAATAACAGTACGCTTGCTCTTACTGATGCCAAAAATAAAGACGCATAGAAGTGCTACTACGAGAGGCTGTTGAAAGTGGAGAATGCAAGGGAGAGAGAGAGTCTACCCCAAGTACACTCAACAGAGGGACCAACCATTGAAGTTGACAGCAGTATGGCTGCAAGTACAATTAAGGATATGAAGGCAGGGAAGGCAGCTGGTCTATCAGGGATAGTCCCTGAGATGCTTAAAATATTTGGGGAAGTAGGTCAGGTGCTAGCCACTTGCATAGTCAACCAGGTAGTACAAGAAGGTGGTATACCCAATGACTGGCATATCATCATCAGTATCAACATCACTTGCTACAAAGACAAAGAAGATGCACTAGAGAGGGGCAACTACAGAAGCATGAAATTGTTAGACCAGGTAGGTTATGAAATTTATGGAAAGAGTTATTGCACAATTGATTAGTAACAGGATTAGCCTGGAGAGATGCAATTCAGCTTTGTGCCACTAATGCCATATTACTGCCGAGACAACTACAAGAACAGTATTTAGCTAGGAGTAAGCCCCTATACTTTGCATTCGTTGAGCCAGAGAAGGCCTTTGACAGTATTCCATGCTCTGTAATCTGGTGGCCGCTAAGGAAGCTAATGGTAGATGAATCACTTCTGAGAGCCGTACAAGCCATGTACAGAGGTGCAGTTAGCAATGAATTTAGAGTGTAGGTATAGATCTACCAGGGCACAATTCTCAACCCCCTCCTGTTTATTATAGTCCTTCAGGCCATAACAGTGGAGTTTAAGACTGGCTGTCTGTGAGAACTCCTGTATGCTGATGACATAGTTCTTATAGCAGAATCTGTAGAAGATTTGAACAAGAAATTCCAGACATGGAAGGAAAACCTAGAATCAACAGACCTCAAAGTAAACTTAGCAAAGACTAAGGTTTTAGTTAGTAGGAAAGAAGACAGGACCTTGCTACCATCAGGACAATGGCTGGGTTTGATATGCAGAAAGGGAGTAAGTAGAAACTCAATACTGTGTGCCTAGTGTAAACTATGGATGCACAAGAGGTGTAGTAGGGTCACCCACTGGCTGATAGAGAAGGTAGACTTCCTATGCAGCAGATGCACAGGAGTAGTCAGCAGTAGGAATACATATGAAATAGATTCTTTCAAATGACCGGAAGGCTCTATAAAAGTAGTTGATAGCTTTTGTTACCTAGGTGACCTAATTAGCAGAGGAGATGGGTGTTCCAAAAGTATAGCAGCCAGCATAAGAACATGGTGGAAAAGGTGAAGGAGCTATTACCTTTGCTGGAACAAAGGGTTTCACTCTCAGAGTGAAGGGTAGATTGTATGATGCTTGTGAATGAAGTGTAATGCTGCATGGTAGCAAAACGTGAGCTGTTGATGTGGAAGATTTGCAATAGCTAGAAAGAAATGAAGCAAGCTTGCTCCACTGGATATGTAATGTTAGTGTGCATGAACGATGAAGCATAAATGAGCTGAGGGAAAAGCTGGATATGAGAGGAAATATGTTGTTTGCTCATGCTGTTTTCTATTCAACCTTCTACCAACAACCAACATGTAATTATCACTGTCTCTCTTCCATTATCCCCTCTCCTACCATCCTATCACTCTATTTCCTCTGTGTGTTCATATTCATACTCTCTCCTTTTTCACACTCTTGATCATTGCTCCTCTTCTATTCACACTCTTGTCTTGATCACATTCACTTTGAAAAGAATGAAAACTATGAAGAGTAGATAGGACACATTAGTCTTGCAGAGGACTATCTAGTGTTGTTACCATGATAAAATGCACCCAATACACTCTGTAAAGTGACTGTTGATCGAACATAGACAACATAGGGTAGAGAGGACTTTTAATCACGTCAAGAACATGACAACCTCTCTAGGGCTGGTGCCATGATAAAATGCACCCAGTACTTTCTTTAAAGTGGCTGGTATTAGGAATGGCATCCAGCTATAAAAATACATTCCAAAAATGCAACGTACGGGTGAGATGTGGTCCTCTGACCTCTCTAGGAGGGCAGTAGCTCCAAATAAGAATGCAGGTTACAATGAAGACCCATCCAGCCATGCCAGCATGGAAAACAGACATAAAATGATGATGATTATGTATTGTATATTTTGCACACAATTTTAAAAACAACAACGAAAGTTGAGGAGAAAAGGAAGGTGCAGTGGGAGTTTCAGAGTAATGTAGTTGTGTGATGGTGAAAGTATTGAGCAAAGTGCTTAGTGGTGGTCTTGGAGATAAGACAGAGTAAGAGCAGATAGTAGTAGAAGAAAAAAGACAGAGAAGCCATGAGTTGAAGATAGGTGATTTGTTGAAGATTATTGATGAGTGAAGGATTGGCTTATGAAGAACATGTTTTTATTTTCATTTTATGCTGTCCTAAATGTGTGAATGTAAGGGATGAGAATACTGTCCCAGATGTGGAAGCAGTACAGGGTTAGCAGAGAAAGTATTTTCTGATATTGAAAAGAATACCCTGGTAATAATTACTGCTGTTAGTGACATGGAACCAAAATGTTATGAAACATCCTACTGAATCAATACTCTAATTTGGCATTAGAGTATCGATAATCTAATTTGACATCCACCAAGAGATAAAGGTTTATCTCATAAAATTCCAGTTTCATGAGAAACAGTTGCTGAGAATCAAGTCATTTTATTTGGCTAAAACGTTCAACTTCAGTATTTGAAGCACAAGTGTAACATCTCAGTATTTATGGCAAATGGCTGGCTGCCAGCCTTCAACTAAAGTATATCATAATGCTGCTGAACTGGAAATATCAATAAGGGTTTCTTCTAGATCTTTGTTGAGTGATTGTGAAATTTGAGTGATGGAGCTGTGATTTCTTCTTCAATAACGGGATCAACGTTGGACTGCTCTCACTCACATAGTTGTTGAGTCCGACTTCTGAGCGTGTCGCTACAACAGTCATTGACGGAACATCTATCAGTGGCCCCAGGCATTGCTTGAGCCAGATTCTTCAACAAGTCGACATCATGCAATCACCAATGGAACTCTCTTCAGTGAAACCAGAGTTTGATCTGTTTTCTGTGGAGCCTGAGCTTTTGTGACTAGATATCAATGAGATCGCTTGTTAATCAGTGTGTAATGTAAAATAGCCTCGAAGTAAAAAAGTTCACCATTTCCTAACAGTTTCTATGATAGGCATAGCCTCCTTTTGAATTGATGAGAGATTTTGTTCAGGGCGAGAAAGAGTTCTGGTGAAGAAAGTGACAGGTTTATTACACTGTGAAAGGACACCCACAATTGTAGTTCCAGAAGCATCAGCTTCAATATGTAGTGAAACTTCAGCTAAGATAGGTGAGAGAGAGGCATTAACTAGTGAAGTTTTGAACAGATGAATAGCATTTAGGTGTCATTGGGG
>JAOPUF010129809.1:0-11030 GCA_027564315.1 Enteroctopus dofleini | reverse complement strand
ATTGTCCTTAAGCACGAAACTCCAGGCGTTTTTTTTATTTGGTAGGACTGGAAGAAAGGACAGTGCCCATGGCCTTCACAGACCCTCCGAGCCCGGAGAGATCGTTGCCACTAATGTTCCGCTTAAACTGTTGCAGTGAGTCGGCTGAGGGGACCGGGATTCTTATTTCTATACTGGTGCTGCGCTGTCCTATGTCTCAAGTAAAGGCACATTGCCCTCAAAAGATTCATCCACTTAGCTAAAAATAAATACTATGGAGAGGTACAATTCATTACTGGATGTAGTACGCACACAGTATAAATTACAAGTTTCACTAGCTTGCAGTGCTTTGTTCAAATCCACATTCTAGTAAAAGAACCTTTTGCAGAGGTATTAGTGGCTAAAGTAATGGTAACTGATTTCAATCAGGAATCGAAACCAGATCGTGGGTTCGGCTGAAAACTTACGTCTTTCTTTATGGTTCTCACCACATGAGAAAAATTGAGTATAAACTACAATCTTAGTTTTGAATCAAAATTACATATAAATTAAAAAGCAAAACTTATGACAAAATACATAAAACAGCTGGGATGTATAATGTTACAATTATATAACAATTGTACAATATAGAGTTACAGTTAACGTATTAGGAACACTGTTCAAAGAACTATTCTATAAGATAGTAATCTATCCTATTTGCGAAAGATCCTACGATATGTTATTTTGGCTTTGTAGATATGGTGATATGTCATAATTATGATTTATAGTCTAAAAGAGTTAAACGTGTCCTATACTTACTGATAGTGCCAACAAAGCATCACTGAAATGGTTATAAAAGGAGACCCTTTCGCAGGATTCTTCAGTGTGGCCTTCAGCAGAAGACTCAACACTGCCTTCAAGGAATCATGATGAAAATTCTTTGTCTTTTTGCCTTCGTCTTCGCCGTAAGTTGAACATAATTCATTACATTTCTACGCACGTATCGAAATCATCAACTTTTCTATTACATTATTTGCACATTTCATGAGCTTTTAAATGGTATATGCTAGAAATAATAATTTACACATCTCTCTTGCTATATCCTACTTCTCTGAAGTTCATACTGAATGCAATGTCTACATGTTTTATTTCTCGATATAATTAACAATATGTTTCTACTTTTTAGTTCTGGTTATCCGGGCAAAGCGCAGAAGGTAATAAGTATTTCACATTTTCATATCTTAATATCACATAACCATTTGAGAGGAAAGTAATTAGAACAGAGGTCGGTTAATGTGCTTAAGTATCAATTAATGTAAGTCTATCAACATAAAATACTGAAAGAGGTGATTTTAGAATCTGTTAAAGCTAAAACCATGACTGTTGTTATAGCGAAAAGCATCACTATTGATTCCTTTAAGCTGATATTAACATACCTATTGGTATATTCATTAGTGACATTTTCTAATCACAAATTTAGTGTCACTCTTGTCGTTTGAACTTTGATGCTTGCACCTAGCGATCAAAAGATATATGAAAATATGTTCTCCTCGATATACCTCCAGACGTTTATTTCTCACATTTCTAGCATCTCTCGTATCATAGAATGGAAAGAATCCAAAGAGAGTTACCTGCAAACTTTTAAATCAAATTCGGGGTTTAAACGTATAATAACGACGAGTGGTGTGTACAAGTATAAAATATAAAAGAGGAGAGCAATGTGAAGTGGTAGAACTGCATCCATCAAAGATTATTATTAATACTATAAGAAGAGATTCAAGAAACGCTTGCTATGCCAAATGAACGCATATGCAGTATCAAATATTTAAAGGTGTCGCAAGCATCTCATCGGTTCGATGTGGGCAGCTTTGTACTGGCACTTCCTCTAAAGTATGTTGACTGAAAACGAGTGGGATAGGCTTCAGTTGAGTACACGAAAGCTATTGTTCTATTGTAGGATTCAGTACATTCAGATATTATGCACACCGAAGAAGTAAATCTATTACAATTTAAGTGCAAGACGAAATAGTTACCAAGCTATTCCCCGATTTAGAAACGAATTCTTCAAGCATAATCTTCTATTTTCATGATAATTCTAATATAGCTCAAATTTAAAATCATTTGTATGTGTAGAGCTTTCAGATATGAAAGATTTAACTAATTCACATTAAAAATGATTTACCTAAAGCCTCGGTATCAGGCAAATTATATAAGTAATGGAATTTTCTCTTTCTAAATATTTCAGGTAATTTAATCCGTAAGGATGTGGATGCCCTATCCGAAGACGAAGTTCTCAATCTACAAGTAGCTCTGCGTGCAATGCAGGATGATGAAACTCCAACGGGTTACCAAGCCATCGCAGCTTACCATGGAGAACCAGCAAACTGTAAGGCACCAGATGGAAGTACTGTGGTCTGTTGTTTGCATGGTATGCCAACGTTCCCTTTTTGGCATAGACTGTACACTGTACAGTTTGAGCAAACAATGGTAGGCCATGGTTCGAAACTAGGTGTTCCTTACTGGGATTGGACTCAACCATTGAATCATCTACCTGAGCTCGTTATTCATCCACTTTTTATGGATCTCACTGCTCATAAGGCTAAAAAGAACGTCTTTTACTCTGGTGATATAGCATTTGAGAAGAAAACCACTGCCAGAGCCGTTGATACCAGATTGTTTCAAGCTTCGAAGGGAGGAAAAAACTTCTTATTAGAAGGTGTTCTTTCAGCTTTAGAACAAGATGATTACTGCCATTTTGAAGTTCAATTTGAAGTTGCTCATAACCCAATCCACTATCTTGTTGGTGGTCGTTTTACTCACTCAATGTCCAGTTTGGAGTATACGTCATATGATCCACTCTTCTTCTTGCATCATTCGAACGTTGAACGCTTGTTTACTATTTGGCAAGCTCTACAGAAACATAGAGGTCTTGACGGTAATGCCAACTGTGGCTTGAATATGTTCCATAAACCAATGGAACCGTTTGGTCGTGACACCAATCCTATTAGCCTTACTAAGGAACACGCCAAGGCTGTTGATGTGTTTAACTACAACGAACTCGGTTATGATTATGATGACCTTCACCTCAATGGAATGGACATTCCAGAGCTAGATACAATGTTGAAGGAACGCCAGCAGCACCCGAGATCATTTGCTAATTTCAGATTAGGAGGTATCAAGACATCTGCCAACGTTCGAGTCGCAGTTTGTATTCCAAGTGAAGACAAAAGACACAGTGACAACTGCAATAATCATGTCGGTTCTTTCTTCATTCTTGGTGGTGTACACGAGATGACCTGGAACTTCGGTTATCCTTTTCTCTTTGAGATTACAGATGTTGTCAAATCTCTCGGTATTCCTTTGGATGGCAACTATTACGTTCATGCTGATGTTACTGCAATTAATGGTACTCTCTTACCCGACGGCACAATACCACGACCTACTGTCTCATATATTCCGGCTCATAACTTTAAAGATGGTAAGAATACGTTACACATTTAGAGAATTTTTTAAAATTATATCAGGCATGTTTATATTACCATAAATGGTGACTCCAAATACATTTTCAATTAGATTCTAAGCAAACTTCTAAAAACAACAAATACTCACAACGCTGTTCGTTAATCCTTAAATTATTTACGAATTGAAATCTCTCTTTTGGTAATAAAAGTAAATCCTATTTTAGATTCACAATAACTGTTTATGTTTTACTCTTCGGAATAATAGACTCCTTTAGGCCCAATTGTTCTAAATTCATGGTTGTTTCAGGTTTACCTTCTGAACAACAAATTCAGTCACAAATATGATGAATGATTCCCTTGCATCTTTTGCCTAGTTTCCTGCCAAAGTTTTGGCTATATATACTTTTGCCTGAGAAAAATACCTCTCTCATATGAAACAAATAAAGTTGTCAGGATGACATATGACGAAATGGGATATCTGTTGCATGGAGTTCAATAGAAGTGTATATCAAATACATGAAGTCTAGCGTGATAGTCATGGATAGAACATGCTACTTCCCAAAGTCTTTTCATCCTATCTCTTTCAACTTATTTCAGAAAAATAATCACATTGTAACCAAAAGCAATCACATTGTAATCAATTGTTTTTTGGAAATTATGTCCTAACTCTATATCTAGATAGGTCACCTAATTTGATGTCCACATTATTTCAAATATAACCGCCTGCAGTGAAATGTCAAATTATCAAACACAGATCTAGTAAAGTTTTGATAATTCCAGCAATTTTACGTTCCTACAGAGAATATTCTATGTATATGTTTATTCTTCAAAAGTTATCATTTTCCCTTTCTTACAGCTGATATGGTAGCAGTAGATAAAACTGGTTTAAACGTACGTAAGGACCTTCGAAGTTTGACAACAGAGGAAGAATATGAACTGAGAGTTGCCATGGAACGTTTCATGGAAGATAAATCCATCGATGGTTACCAAGCTTTAGCTGAATTCCATGGTCTTCCTGCCAAATGTCCAGAACCGGACGCTATCAACCGTGTTGCATGTTGTGTTCATGGAATGTCCACTTTCCCCCATTGGCACAGACTTGTAGTCATGCAATTTGAGGATGCTCTTCTTGCCCGTGGATCCCCAATAGGTGTTCCTTATTGGGACTGGACGACACCTAGCTCATCCTTGCCACATCTAGTTGCTGTTGAAACATATGAAGACCCTTACACAAAAGAAGTCAAACCAAATCCTTTCTACCATGCACAAATCGAGTTCTTGCACAATGATGTTTTCACCGCAAGAAATGTTGATTCCAGGTTTGTAATTGTCATAACATTCTAAATGCCTATGTATGTATCTTGAAATACCGCTATTTTAACATTTAGCAATAAACTTAATTTTCCACCTTGTTTCAGAGACAACTCTAATCAATAATATACAATACTTTGTATCTACATCAAACTCTTTGAAACTCTTTAAGATATTAACAATTCAAAAGATAACCGCTACAATCACATAAAGTCTTGACGTTTGTAGATGTCTTTCAATAAAACATTGAATTTATCCACTATAATTACGCTCCAGTAATACGCATTGTTTAAAGTAGGTCTTCAAAAGTTTTGTTTTTAACTCCATAACATTCTAATATACACTTTTTCTACCAGTATAGCAACCATATTGTTGCTAAATGCACACCGTTGGTTAGGTTTAAACTTATGAACATTTATTTTCAGACAGAATTTAAATCTCCTCAACTATTATGATCGGCTCATAACAATTAATAAATACTGTTGAGAAACATTTGAAAGAGGACGCTAATAATTTGATAAATACATGTTAATCTAATCGCATGTCAGAAAGTTGTGTATTAGTTCTTATTTATTTATGTATCTGTATGAAACTGATAAATTTTATATTTCCTGTCTATTTTCCTTCCTATCGATTAGATTGTTTGAGAAACCAACAAAAGGACACCACGGTTACCTCCATGACGGCATGTTGTTAGCCTTAGAACAAGAAGATTTCTGTGATTTCGAAGTGCAGTTCGAAGTTACCCATAATGCAATTCACGCTTGGGTCGGTGGAAATGAACCTTATTCCATGTCGTCCTTGCATTATACGTCATTTGATCCCCTTTTCTGGCTACACCATTCGCAAGTTGATAGGTTGTGGGCAGTATGGCAAGCATTGCAGATCCATCGTGGAAAACCCTACAAACCATACTGCGCTCTTTCTGAGGTCCATCGTCCTTTGAAACCATTCGCGTTTGAACCACCTCTGAATAACAACAAGCACACACATAGTCATTCCGTACCAACACATGTTTATGATTATCAATCTGACTTACATTATACATATGATACGCTCTTCTTCGGAGGAATGTCTGTTAGAGAACTTCAGAGACACATCGAAGAGGACAAAGCTAAAGATCGTGTATTCGTTGGTTTCCTTTTGATGGGCATCAAAACATCAGCAAATGTTGTGATCAACGTCGAAAGTGCAGGTAATACTTACATGGCTGGAACAATAACAATTCTTGGAGGCAGCAAAGAGATGGAATGGAGATTTGATCGACTTTACAAATATGAAATTACTGATGCATTGGCTGAGCTTGGTGTTGATATGCACGCTGAATATAGCATTAACTTACAAATTAATGATATCAATGGAACAGCCCTTCCACCAACCTCAATTCCAGATCCCATTGTGATATTCTCTCCAGGAAAAAGTAAGTGCTCTAAATTACCTACCCACGCATGATTTACCCAGTAAATTATCTTCTAAAGTTCAAACTAAATATAAATTGCATTAAACTAACACACTCTCCGTCTCTTTTGTATATGAATCTCAGTTTTAATTTAATCTCGTTATTAACCTTCTCGTATAAGTTGCATATAAATTCGTAAATAGATCTGACCGAAGAATTTCATTGTGGGTTTATTTTTGTGTTTTCCAGAGGAATCAGACGTTGTCTTTGACGAATTATATCGTTCCAGACGTGATGTGTCTTCATTGACCGACGCAGATAAGAATGCTTTAAGGAAGGCTTTACAAGCTTACGAAGATGATAAAGCTGCCAGCGGATATCAGCAAGTAGCTGCTTTCCACGGCTCCACGAAATGGTGCCCTAGCCCTGATGCTGAAGTCAAATATGCTTGTTGTCATCACGGAATGGCAACTTTCCCTCATTGGCATAGATTACTGACTGTCAACTTTGAAAATGGTCTGCGACATAATGGTTACCAAAATGGTATCCCTTATTGGGATTGGACACGTCCGCTTTCAGAACTCCCTACTCTGGTAAAAGACGAAACATATGCTGATGAAAATGGTGAAACTCACCCGAATCCTTTCTTTAGCGGTGTTATCGATGAAATAGGTGAACATACCACTCGATCTCCTAATCCAACCTTATTTCTTAAACCTCCTTTCGGACATTTCACTCCGTTAGGAGATGAGGTTATGTACGCCTTAGAACAGGAAGACTTTTGTTCGTTCGAAGTACAATTCGAAATTGCTCATAACCACATCCACGCACTTGTAGGAGGTACAGAGCCTTATTCTATGTCTTCACTCGAATACACAGCCTTCGATCCTATTTTTATACTTCACCATTCAAATGTTGACAGAATTTGGGCTATTTGGCAAGCTCTACAGAAGTTCCGAGGACATCGATACAACAGCGCTAACTGTGCTATTGAAACACTACGAAAACCAATGTCTCCTTTCAGTCTTACCAGTGACATCAATATTGATCCAATGACTCGAGAACATTCAGTTCCTTTTGATGTATTTGATTACAAAAAGAATTTTCATTACGAATATGATCTTCTCGAATTGAATGGATTATCTATTCCACAGTTACACAGAGAAATTAACAGACGTCGTGCGAAGAGCCGCATTTTTGCTACGTTTATGCTCGAAGGTATTAAACAGTCTGCATTGGTTGAATATTATATCAGGGCTCATGGCAGCACCGATCAACTGAAAGCTGGAGAATTTTATATTCTGGGTAGTGCTAACGAAATGCCTTGGAAATTTGATCGAGTTTACAAAGCTGATATCACGCAGCAGATGAAGGAAGCAAATCTACATTTTAACGACCAATATCATATTGAGTACCACTTGAAAGACTTGAGCGGAAACGAAATAGCAGGTGTTCATCTTGAACCTGCTATTATCTACGAACCAGGCCTTGGTAAGAAACCATTATTATGTAAATGAAATAAACGGCACAATTTAAGAAACTCATAGAAAAGTAATTGTAATTATTGATTAATTCATTGACAGGTTAATTCATTAATTGCTTCCTTGTTTGATTGATTCATTAATTAACTGACATTTCATATTTGACTGAACATAGAATGTTCAGTCAAAAGACCAGTAGAATTAAATAACTTAATAATAAACTATAAATATTTCTTCCATCACTTACATCTCATTATGATTATTAAATTTGTGTAATCGTAAATTATTAATGTAAAATATGAAATGTGACATATACATTTAACTCTTTTAATACATCAATATTTGTTTTCTTTTCCTAAGGCAATTTCGGTGAGGCGGGTATTTGGGTCGAACCTGTAACCAGTGCAAATCGAATTAGGAAGAATCTAAACGCTCTTACTGAGGGTCATATGGAATCACTCAGAACTGCCTTCAAAGATATGACAACTGATGGTAGATACGAAGAAATTGCTTCGTTCCACGGATTGCCCGCACAGTGTCCTAACAAAGATGGAAGCAAAGTGTATACATGTTGTATACATGGCATGCCAACATTTCCACACTGGCATAGATTATACGTGGCCCTTGTAGAGAACGAATTGTTAGCCAGAGGCTCTGGTGTAGCTGTACCTTATTGGGATTGGGTGCAACCATTTGATCACCTTCCAGCTTTGGTCAATCGAGCAACATACTATAATTCAAGAACACTTCTCGTCGAACCAAATCCATTCTTCAAAGGAAAGATTTCGTTCTTAAATTCGGAAACCAACCGCGATCCGCAAGAAGAATTATTTGGTAACAAATACCTTTACGAACACACACTTTTCGTTTTGGAACAGACTGATTTCTGTGACTTTGAAGTCCACTTTGAAGTACTTCACAACACTATACATTCGTGGCTCGGTGGCCGTGATCCTCACTCTATGTCGTCGTTGGATTTTGCAGCTTATGATCCAATCTTCTTCCTTCATCATAGTAATATTGATAGGATATGGGCGATTTGGCAAGAACTACAACGTTACCGAAAGTTACCTTATAATGAAGCTAATTGTGCATTGCCTCTACTTAATGTACCCATGCGTCCATTCAGTAACACTACCGCAAACCATGATCGTATGACACTCACTCACAGCGCCCCAAATGATGTTTTTGACTATCAAAATGTTTTACACTACAAATACGACACTCTATCGTTTTATGATCTCACTATAACTCAATTGGATCATCTTATTGAAGAGAGAAAGTCTCATGACAGGATTTTTGCTGGATTCTTACTTCATGGTGTCCAAGCTTCGGCTGATATCCACGTATTCATTTGTGTACCTACTTCTAAGCATGAAGAAAATTGTGCTCACGATGTTGGTGTCTTCTCTGTCTTAGGTGGAAAGTCTGAAATGCCATGGCAATTTGACCGTGTTTTCCGATATGAAATAACAGATCAGCTGAAATCGTTAGGTCTTAATCAAAACAGCCATTTCCGTGTTGTAACTGAAGTCACAGCTGTCAATGGATCTTCAATCAATTCAGATATTTTCCCACATCCAACTATTATCTATATTCCAAAACAAGGTAAGAATTTTTCTGTTTATTTTTATTCCATTTCCATCCACCAAACTCCTGCAACACATGTGGTCTAGACATTTGTGTGCCATTGTTTTCTACAGCCATTTCTGTTCATGGAAGATGTGGTATTAGCCCAGATTCCAACCATTCTTTTCCTGTGAAAAGAGCGTTTTAATTAATAGGATTACTACGAGCTAACGAAGCACTCCTCTACTATGTATGTGAAGTTTTACTATGTGCCTCACATACAGTTGTAAAATATGAAATAGTGCGGTACGTATAGATAGGTGGATTTGCCTGTTGAAATGTGACTAGGCTACATGACACAACAACAGACACTGAAACCTCGATATGAAGTCCGTTACTTTACTGACTAGTTGTGGGCACTCCTTTTTCTTGCAAGAGAGAAAATCCATATAATATATTGATTCAACTTTACTTAACAACTAAGAGTAATTCTTTTCTAATATATTTATCTTTTCAGATCATTCTGCTGACATAAAGTCTGAAGAAGGCAATGAATATCTGGTACGAAAGAATGTCGAAAGACTCTCTTTGTCTGAAATGAATTCTTTGATACACGCTTTCAGAAGAATGCAGAGGGACAAGTCATCTGACGGTTTTGAGGCAATCGCTTCATTCCATGCTCTTCCTCCTCTCTGTCCAAGCCCAACTGCCAAACATAGGCACGCTTGTTGTCTTCATGGTATGGCTACGTTCCCTCACTGGCACAGGCTCTACGTTGTTCAGTTTGAACAAGCTTTACATAGACATGGAGCTACGGTTGGCGTTCCTTACTGGGATTGGACCCGTCCTATTTCAAAGATTCCTGATTTCATAGCCTCGGAAAGGTATTCTGATCCTTTCACTAAGATAGAGGATTATAACCCATTTAATCATGGTCATATTTCTTTCATTAGTGAGGACACTGAGACTAAACGAGAGGTCAGCGAATATTTGTTTGAACATCCTGTACTGGGAAAACAGACGTGGCTCTTTGATAACATCGCTTTAGCTTTGGAACAGACCGATTATTGCGATTTCGAAATACAATTAGAGATTGTTCACAATGCCATTCACTCGTGGATTGGCGGGAAAGAAGAGCATTCCTTGAACCATTTACATTATGCAGCCTACGACCCAATATTCTATCTACATCATTCTAATGTCGATCGTTTGTGGGTTATTTGGCAAGAATTGCAGAAATTGAGAGGTCTCAATGCTTATGAATCCCATTGTGCTCTTGAACTTATGAAAGTTCCGTTGAAACCGTTCTCTTTCGGAGCTCCTTACAATTTGAATGATCTAACTACCAAATTGTCCAAACCTGAAGATATGTTTAGATACAAAGACAACTTCCATTACGAATACGACATTCTAGATATTAACAGTATGTCTATTAATCAGATAGAGTCGTACATCAGACACCAAAAAGACCACGATCGTGTTTTTGCCGGCTTTTTGTTGAGTGGATTTGGTTCATCAGCTTATGCAACCTTTGAAGTAAGTGATAAAAAATGTTCCTATTATTACGAGACATCTAAAATAATATAAATTTTCTAAAATATTCTATCATAAGAATATGTTGATCTTTATTGCTTTAGAAATAATTACTAGTAGTATAAAAGTTTAAACAAATTATCAAATATATGCTGCGCAATTACTTTTAAACAGTTTAAATTTCAAATTCATGAAACTAAATGTCAATTTTAGCAACAAAACATTTAATGTATCAATAATGATTTAAATGGTTATTTCACAATTTTATGAAATGGATTATATAATATTATTGTCTTGATATCTACGAGAAAATAAAAT
>JAOPUF010119783.1:0-11039 GCA_027564315.1 Enteroctopus dofleini | reverse complement strand
GGCTGAGTTAAGCAGGAAGTGGAGATGAGCATGACACTCGAAGTCTGCTGGGGGAAAATGTGGACAGAAGGGGAAGTTCCTGTAGGAATTCAAGACATTCTAGTGACGAAAGATTGACAAAAATTCTCAGTGCTGGACCAGGTGATAAGACAAAATAATGGTAGAATAGATGGGTGTTTGGAGTGGGCCTTAATAGAGGTGGTATGTACTTAGCTAAACGATGGAATAACAGACGGACATAAACTTTCTGTAGAACTGAGAAATACTAAGTGTATACTGGTGTAGATATCTGGAACTACTTTACCAACAAGTCATCGATACAAATCTATAAATATTGAACTGTTCATTGACTTTCACTGATTGTAGTTTGAATATATAGATTGATTGATTGTTTATCGATGAGTTATATTTGAAATTACGTGAAATTTCTGTACAAATCTACTACTGTATGTTAAAAATACTAATTGGGAGATGATACCGAGGGACGCCTGCTGCAAGATAAACAAGTAGTAAAATGTATTCTATTTCGAATTAATTTCAATTAATAGAAATTCCAGAGTTGTCACCCTTGCCTGTCTTGACAAGAATTAGTTCATTAATATACTGATTGTTTCTCCTAATTATGAATGTAATTTGAATTGATTAAATTTTCTTGGTTCACCACTTTACTATTGTATGTGGTTTGTCTGAAGACAATTTATCTTTCTTTTGTTCTGTATAGATTGATGAAACAACCAGTAAAAGGTGACCATTGTCCACTCTACGATGGTATACTTCTGGCGTTCGAACAAGATGAATTCTGTGATTTCGAAGTTCAGTTTGAAATTACACAAGACTTCGTTCACAGTTGGATTGGTGGAAAAGAGCAATACTCCATGGCATCCCTGCACCACAGTGCGTTCGATCCAATGTTCTGGTTACATCACTCTCAGGTAGACAGGTTATGGTCTACATGGCAAGCACTGCAAATACACAGAGGTAAACCGTATAAAGCACATTGTGCCAATTCCGAAATCTATCGACCACTCAACAAGAACGAATACACCCAAGCACACGCCATTCCGACAGATGTGTATGACTACGAAGCCAAGCTTAGATATACTTTCGATAGTTTGTCATTTGGAGGTATGTCAATTAAAGAACTGCAGAAACACATCGAAGCAAAGAAATCCCAAGACCGAGTATTCGCTGGATTCCTTCTCGAGAGTATGAAAATGTCAGTAAATATAGATCTGTATGTTGTGGTAGCCGGCAACGAGTACCTAGCCGCACCGATACCTATTATTGGTGGCAGCAACAATAGGAAGTGGAGATTTGATCGATTATTCAAACAAGAAATCACAGATTCACTGAAAGCCTTGGGTGTTGATCCATTTGATGATTATACTCTCCGTGTTGATATCAAACTGGTTAATGGCACTGTTCTACCATCGACCATTATTTCACAACCCATTGTCATCTACGAACCAGGCAAAGGTAATGACACATTCTTTCTTAATTTCTCCGTTGAATTTTCTCTTGTTAGATTAGAGTAACATAGAATGTGAAAATGATTGTTTTAATCGTTCATGTTGTTGAATATTTTAAATGAAATGAAATCAAGTCAGTTTATTCGTGTTGTGATACTATTCATCAGTGTTGATATATAGAATATGACTTAAGTATATCTTTTATTTCAGATAAAACAGACGTTACATTTGAAGAAAACTTCCGTACAAGAAAAGATGTGTCTACTCTAACACCGAACGAGATGATAGCACTGAGAGAAGCCCTGGAAAAATATGAAGCAGACAAAACAGAGAGTGGCTATCAACAAGTGGCTGCCTTCCATGGTTCTACACAATGGTGTCCCAGTCCTGAAGCTGAACATAAGTATGCCTGTTGTCACCATGGTATGGCCACTTTCCCACACTGGCATAGATTGCTTACTTTGAACTTTGAAAACGGTTTACGACGAAACGGTTATGAGGGTGGAATTCCTTACTGGGATTGGGTGCGTCCCATCAGTGCACTTCCGGTCCTTGTAGCTGAAGAACAGTATATCGATATGAAGGGCGAAACTCACGTAAACCCGTTCTTCAGTGGTTCTATCGATCACATAGGAATCACGACATCCCGTGCTCCTTCAGCAGATCTTTTTATACAGCCGAACTTCGGTGAATTTACCTCTTTGGCTAATGAAGTTATATACGCTCTTGAACAAGAAGACTTTTGTTCGTTCGAAGTGCAGTTCGAAATTTCACATAACCATATCCATGCTTTAGTTGGAGGCACTGAACAATATTCAATGTCCTCTCTCGAGTTCACTGCTTACGACCCAATCTTCTTACTACACCATTCTAACGTTGACAGAATCTGGGCTATCTGGCAAGCTTTACAGAAACATCGAGGAAATACATACAACTCTGCCAATTGTGCAATCGAGCTTCTTCGCAAACCGATGTCTCCTTTCAGTTTGTCCAGCGACATTAATGTCGACTCGCAAACACGTGAACATTCCGTTCCTTTTGATTCGTTCGACTACACGAAATCCTTCCACTACGATTACGACTTACTTGACGTAAATGGAATGTCCATCCCACAGTTGCACACAGAGATTAACAAGCGTCGAGCTAAGGATCGTATTTTTGTCACTTTCTTACTGGAGGGCCACAAGCAGTCTCTTCTCGTCGAGTATTACATCCGATTGCACGGAAGCACAGACCGAAGTAAAGCTGGTGAATTCTACATATTGGGTAGCCAGAACGAAATGCCATGGAAGTTCGACAGAGTGTACAAAGCCGACATTACTAGACAAATGGAGCAACTCCACCTCCATTACAATGATCTATATCACATTGAATATACACTGAAAGACATGAGTGGTGCTGAAGTAAGCGGTCTTGTTTTAGATCCTGCAATTGTATTTGAACCTGGATTAGGTAAGTTAAAGCTTACATTACACATATACATACATACACACATACATACATACATTACACATATACATACATACATACATACATATATTACACATATACATACATACATACATACATTACACATATACATACATACATACATTACACATATACTTACATACATTACACATATACTTATATACATTACACATATACTTACATACATTACACATATACTTACTTACATTACACATATACTTACATACATTACACATATACTTACATACATTACACAGTAATCCTATCTATTGACTACAAATCAAATCCATTTTCCGTAGCTTTACAAATTCCTTTGACAGATGAAATCCGAAAGTATTTTCATTTCGTAATTTCATATATGAATACTTAATGTCTGATTAGTGAGGCTCTCTACAAATGTGATTGTTAATACAAGTTGATCTGAAGATATTTCATGTTTTACATATCTCTGCATTCTCTCCTGTCGAACATTTGATTAAATGTGATTTCTTGTTTCTTTTTCAATTGTGCTTTCAGGTCATTACGGTGAAGATCGTGCGTGGATCGAACCTGTGACAAGTGCAAATCGAATCAGGAAGAATCTGGAAGATTTGGACGTAGGTGAAATTGCATCTCTGAGGAACGCTTTCAAGCGCATGGAAATGGATGGGACTTATGAAAGAATTGCGGCTTTCCACGGACTTCCTGCTAAATGTCCAAACGAAGATGGTAGCAAAGTGTACACATGTTGTTTGCACGGTATGCCCAATTTCCTTCACTGGCATCGTTTGTATACAGCGTCTGTTGAGCATGAACTACTGGCTAGAGGTTCGTCAGTTGCCGTACCATACTGGAATTGGCTGAAGTCTTTCAATGAATTGCCGAAACTTGTGAGCGAAGCTACGTTCTACAATTCGCGTACTCTTCACATTGAATCAAATCCTTTCTTCAAAGGCAAGATATCGTTTGAAAACACAGAAACTGATCGTGACCCTCAAGCGGATCTGTTTGGAAACAACTATTTCTATGAGCATGCACTGTTCGTCTTTGAACAGACAGACTTTTGTGAATTTTCCACTCACTTGGAAGTGCTTCACAACAGTATCCACTCTTGGCTTGGCGGTCGAGATCCTCATTCGATGTCGTCATTGGATTATGCAGCCTACGACCCAATATTCTTCCTTCACCATAGCAACATTGACCGTCTTTGGGCCATTTGGCAGGAACTACAACGTTACCGTAAATTACCCTATAATAGTGCAAACTGTGCTCTAGGACATCTCAACCACCCAATGCGTCCTTTCAGCAACAAAACTGCAAACTCCAATCACTTGACCTTCACTCACAGCAGAGCAAACGATGTGTTTGATTACCAGAACGTGTTCCATTACAAGTACGACTCACTGACCTTCAACGGTCTCACTGTCATTCAGTTAGAAAACTTCTTGCACCACGACAGGCAACAACATGACCGGGTTTTCGTTGGATTCTTATTACACGGAATAAAAGCTTCTGCCGATGTTCGAATTTACATATGTGCTCCAACTGGCATGAATCAAGAGAACTGTGCCAATTACGCCGGAGTGTTTTCCATCTTGGGTGGAGAAACAGAAATGCCGTGGAGATTCACTAACCTCTTCCGTTACGAGATAACTGATTCGCTGGCGAAGTTAGGACTTAACCACAACAGCCACTTCCGTATTTCAACTGAAGTTAAAGCCGCCAATGGATCAAAGATAGAAAAGAAAATATTTCCTGAGCCAACCATCATATTTGTTCCGAAACACGGTAAGACAAACTCTCATTCATATTGACAATATTCTCATTGTTCTTGTACATTTCCTCATTTGAATTTACACCTTTTTTTGTTCTTTCATGTTTTTGTAAAATATATTCCACATTCGATGGATTGATGGAAATTTTGTTCTTAATTTGCAGACGTCGATTCTGAGGGCACCGAGAAAGAAATGGTACGAGGAAACCTTGTACGAAAGAACATCGAACGTTTATCTCTAAATGAAATCGACTCTCTTATGAATGCTTTAAAACGCATGCAAAAGGACCAGTCTTCGGACGGTTTCGAAAGCATAGCAACTTTCCACGCTATACCACCTATGTGTCCTAACCCGACAGCCAAGCATCGCTACGCCTGTTGCCATCACGGCATGGCAACCTTCCCGCAATGGCATCGTCTGTTTGTCGTTCAGTTTGAACAAGCTTTACATAGACACGGTGCCAAAGTTGGTGTACCCTACTGGGACTGGACTTATCCAATGTCAGAAATTCCCAGCCTTCTCGCCTTAGAAAAGTATTCCAACCCATACACGGGTATTGAGATGTATAACCCTTTTAACCACGGTCACATATCATATATCAGTGAAAAAACTATGACCAGCCGTGATACCAGCGAACATATGTTTGAAAAACCAGAACTGGGGAAACAAACCTGGTTGTTCAATAACATTATTTTGGCTTTAGAACAAACCGACTATTGCGATTTCGAAATTCAGTTCGAGATCGTTCATAATGCTATCCACTCGTGGGTTGGCGGCAAGGAAATGTACTCAATGAATCACCTGCACTACGCTGCATACGACCCAGCTTTCTACTCACATCACTCAAACGTTGACCGGCTGTGGGTTATATGGCAGGAACTTCAGAATGTAAGAGGCCTTCCCGCTTATGAATCCAACTGCGCTATCGAGTTAATGTCGAAACCTTTGAAACCGTTCTCATTCGGTCCTCCCTACAATTTGAACCCCGACACCTATAAATACTCTACACCATCAGATGTGTTCAGGTATAAAGAACATTTCCACTATGAATATGATATGCTGGAAATGAACGGTATGTCGATAGCACAACTGGAATCTTACATCCGACGTCAGAAACAGAGAGATCGTATGTTCGCAGCTTTCTTACTGAAAGGAATCGGTCAGTCAGCCTATGTTACTTTCCAGGTAAGTTAACGACGTCTTTACACACCTGAACCACATCTCGCAGTAGCTAATACTGAACATATCACACACACACACACACACACACACACACACACACACACACACACCACATACTCACACACACACACACACACCACATACTCACTCACACACACACCACATACTCACTCACACACAACACATATTCACTCATACACAACACATACTCACTCACTCACACACATACTCACTCACACAGAGTAACATAAACTCACTCACACAGAGTAACATAAACACACACACCCACAGACCAAGTACTGCTTTGTCCTTGAACTTACACTCACATTTCTTAGATCCATGTTAGTGAACAAAGTGAATTTCTCGCAGGTTTGTGACGACAAGAAGACGTGCCATGATGGTAGCCATTTCTCCATTTTGGGTGGAAGCGCTGAAATGTCTTGGGCTTTTGATCGTCTTTATCTGATGGAGATCACCGACATTCTTCATGACATGGGACTGAAATTTGATTCCAACTTCCACACCCATCACCACATTCAGGCAGCCAACGGAACTGACTTACCAACAGACCTAATTCCAGAATCAACCATTATTCACATTCCTGCAACGAGTAAGTTGTGTATCTCTTAACAATTTCTCATTTCTCTTCTCGTCATTCTTCTGTCCAAACATTCTTATCTATCTTTGCTCTTTCTTACATATCTATATTCTCTTCTTTATTTCTAAATATTTATCCCGTCTTTTCTTGTGAACAGGACACGACAAACAAAGATCCATTCCACACAACAAAATCCGTCGAAACATCAACTCATTAGAAGAACGAGATGTACAAAATATCATGTCTGCATTAACACGTATGAAGGAAGATGAGAGCAGCTTCGGATTTCAGACTCTCGCAAGTTACCACGGCTCAACAATGTGTCCGGATCCAGAAAACGCAAAATACGCCTGTTGCCAGCACGGTATGGCTACTTTCCCTCACTGGCATCGTATTTATTTACTTCAATTCGAAGAAGCCCTACGAAGACATGGTTCCAACGTAGCAGTTCCTTACTGGGATTGGACAATGCCTACCGACAAATTGCCAAGCCTTTTGTCCAGTGCTGATTACTATGATGCTTGGAATGATGTTGTGATTGAAAATCCTTTCCTCAGAGGCTACATCAAGTCTGAAGATACATTCACTGTACGTGATGTTCAACCAGAATTATTCGGTCTTTCCAAGGGAGGAAAAGTGTCACTGTTGTACGAACAAGTTCTGCTAATGCTCGAACAGGAAGATTTCTGCGACTTTGAAGTCCAATTCGAAGTCATACACAATTCTATCCATTATCTTTTGGGTGGTCATCAGAAATATGCCATGTCTAGTTTGGTCTACAGTTCCTTTGACCCTATATTTTACATCCATCATTCTATGGTAAGTGAAACTTCAGTTTTATTTCATCTTTGCTATTTCTCTCTCATTATTTTCACCGAAACATCGCTCATCTATTCTTGTAGTGCAGTCTTGGAGATGAATTCCTCAGCATCTTACTTACTTTACTGGAACTTACAACTGTCCTATATCTTCAAATAGAAGACGAGACTGGTTTCTTTTCTTTTAGAAACTTTTCACTCAGACAAAGAGAAGTCATTGTATACTGTATTTCTTTAAATATCTCTTGATTAATTATTAAAGAAGGGTCGACTTCTTTTCAGTATCGATCTATAAATGAACACATGTGATAGTAGAGTCATTGTATTTCTTTATAGTTTAAAATCAAAATGACATGAACTGATTGAATGTGTCTTATTATTATTATTATTATTATAAAGAAAGGATTATTATTATTATTATATTATTTCAGGTCGACCGTATCTGGGCAATCTGGCAAGAGCTACAAGAACTCAGAAAAATGCCGTATGACAAAGCTTACTGTGCTCTTGATCAAATGTCTTTGGCTATGAAACCTTTCACTTGGGAATCCAATCCAAATCTCGCTACCCGGGCTTTGTCTACACCAAGTATGCTGTTTGATTACAAACGGTTTGGATATAAATACGACAACCTCGAGTGTCATGGAATGGATATCGAGCATTTGGAAAAGGAAATTCAGAAACTGAAAAACAAAGACCGCGTCTTCGCCACTTTCTTACTACACGGCATCAAAACATCGGCTGATGTCCATCTGAAATTATGTGACGACAAGAGCTGTTCAGAAGCTGGTGTTGTGTTTATCTTGGGTGGAGAAACAGAAATGCCATGGCATTTCGATAGAACATTTAAAATGGACATCACCAACGTTCTGAAAGAGAAAGGTATCGCTATGGAATCTCTTTTCCTTCACAACAGTAAAGTACATTTGGAGATGGAAATTAAAACAGTGGGTGGCGTGGTTCTGGACCAGGCTTCTCTACCTAAACCATCGTTGGTATACTCTCCAGCTAAAGGTAAGATATTTGCCACGAAACACTTTGTTCATTTCTTATACACTGTTCTATTGTGGATATTTCTTTTGTCTAATGAGCTTATCTTTACTTCAGATACAGACATGGCCTGTTGTTATTCAATGCCTCATAGCTTGCTCTGTTTTGTTTTACAGGATTTGTGCATGGACATCATCATCACACGGAGCACGCCGAGGGAGCAACGATGAGGAAGAATGTTAACAGTTTGACCCCGTCAGAGATTGACAACTTAAAACATGCTTTAAGGGGGGTAATGGCTGATAAATCAGAGAACGGTTACCAGAAGATTGCAGCTTACCATGGCATGCCGCTTAGCTGTAAATATCCGAACGGTACAGCATACGCCTGCTGTCAACACGGAATGGTAACATTCCCCCATTGGCATAGATTGTTCGTGAAGCAGATGGAAGATGCATTGAAAATGAAAGGTGCCAATGCAGGCATTCCTTATTGGGACTGGACAATGGCGTTCACTCATCTACCAAGAGTGGTTACTGAAGAGAAAAACAATCCAGTCCACCACGGACATATCGATTCAATTGATCAGATAACCACTAGAGACCCTCGACACCAACTATTTGAAGGTCGATCTTTCTTCTACGATCAAATTATGTTTGCACTGGAACAAACTAATTACTGTGACTTTGAAATCCAGTTCGAAATTTCCCATAATGCAATTCACTCGTGGGTAGGAGGCAGCGCTCCTTACGGAATGTCTAGCTTCCATTACACATCGTATGATCCGCTGTTTTATTTACATCATTCAAATACCGACCGAATCTGGGCCATCTGGCAAGCTTTGCAGAAATATCGAGGACTTCCCTATAATAGCGCCAACTGCGAAATCCACAAACTTAAAAAACCTCTCGAGCCATTCAGCTCTGATAGCAACCATAACGAGGAAACCAAAGCTCATTCCACTGGAGAAACTTCGTTCGATTATCACAATTTGCACTACTACTATGATAACCTCATCTTCCATGGAATGACCATTCCACAGTTGGAAACAGAATTAATGAAATCCAAGAAGAAAGACAGGGTATATGTTGGCTTCTTATTACGTGCCATCGGACACCTTGCTGATGTCGTGTTCGAAATATGTCGCCATGATGGAGAATGCAAATCTGCAGGCACGTTTGCCATTTTAGGTGGCGAGTACGAGATGTTCTGGGCATTTGATCGTCTTTATAAATACGACATAACCAACACTTTAGAACAGCTCCGTCTTCAAGCTCACGATCAGTTCAGTACGAAAGTAACTATAAAGGCCACTGATGGCACCATTCTACCTTCCAGTCTTATACCATCACCGAGTATCATCTACCTTCCTGCTACAGGTGAGTAGTTACCTTTTGCTATTCCCATTTTACTTTTTCCGTAACAAGTCTCCGATATATTTTCCAATTATTTATTCACACTAATTTCTTCCAACCTGAAACACTCCATAAAATCAAATCAATGAAATATATTTCCTTCTGTGTAACTGTATCACTTCAATAATTATCTGATACTATATGTTGTTTGATTAATTCAGTCTGTTGTGTAACTTCCTCCATGAGTGTAGTTCATTTGTGTCTCACATATAAACTAATATCTAATCTCGCCACATCTGTCTTTATCTTATAGTTTCTTTCACCAATCAAATTTAAATTTCGTTGAAAAAATAAATGGGGACACGCACACATATACACAGACAGACATACACACATAGACACACGCACACACACACAGACACACAATGTTTCAGTCAATTTAATAAGCTTTCTTTTGTTTTTCCAGCTTGAAAACAATCCTCCCTGTAATGATTCCTGTGTTTTGTTTTATGAAACATTGAAGACATATCGTTGATGTAGTGTTTCTTGTTTCTTTTTCACTCAATGGTGATGGATATAAGGGGCCTTACAGCTACTATTTTAAACCAAGAACCATTTCCTGATACAAGAACCATTTCCTGTTACTCAAACTACTTTATTATAACTGTTAATACTTTTTAAGTTAATAAAGCTGCCATCAATACTTTAGTTTGCTTTCTATTGTCATTGTTAACATATTTCCTTTATGGTGCACGTTTTATTTTTCGTCTTACCCCTGTCCTCACATTTTTACAACCCATATGTTTTATGTCGATGAAATAATTCCATCGTTTACAGCATCCTCTTCTCTGTAAAACTCGTCTCCTCTTTTGTCAAAAGAACCGACATCCTTACTCACTCACTGGATTTATACTGTTTTCAAGCATAAGAAAATTATATCAACAACTTGAAGATATTTGGACAATTAATGATTTCGGGTTTGAACCCAACACCACACACTTTATCAGTTATTTCTCATTTATCACGATTTTTCTTTCCGTTTCTCGTTCATTTTATTTGTTTTTATTTACTTTTATCTTCTAACTTTTGTCTTTCCTCTTTCCGAAGTCAATAAAATAAAGTACCTATTTGCTAATACTGTGTTGATTTAATTAATATTCCTATAATGTACGACGTCTCGATTGTGTGGGGTAGAAATGATATGAAATTGTAGCTATGAATACTAAACTTCAGCTGTGAATATAAAATTATACCTGTCAATACGAAATTATAGCTATGAATGTGAAACTATTGTTGTGAGTACAGAACCGTGGTTGTGAATATGAAACTGTATCAGTAACTTCAAAACTATTGCTATGAATATGAAACTATACCTTTGAATACAAAACTGTGGCTATGAATGT
>JAOPUF010099851.1:0-11298 GCA_027564315.1 Enteroctopus dofleini | reverse complement strand
GGCATGGCATGACAACCTTTCTAGTGTCGGTGTCACGATAAAATGCACTCAGTACACTCTGTAAAGTGGGAACGTAGAGTAGAGAGGGCTCTTTAGTTGTGACATGAGAATGGCATGACAACCTTTCTAGTGTCGGTGTCACGATAAAATGCACTCAGTACACTCTGTGGAGTGGTTGGTGATAAGAAGGACATCCAGCCGTAGAAACCATGCCAAATGAAACATACGAGCGAGACGTGGGCTGCTGACCCGTCTGATAGAGTGGTGACTCCAATGAGGAGGCAACGCGGGCCGAAATCACCCATCCAACCCATGCCAGCATGGAAAGCTGACGTAAAACGATGATGATGATGATGATATATATTATGCAAGTGTCAATAATCCTGTAACAACCAATCGATATTATAATTGATCAGATGCAATAATGTTGTTCAGGTAACTTTAATAACCCTTAAAGCTTGTCCAAAATTTCAATTTTGTAGGTCCCCCACCCCACCATACGTGTTTAGTATTTGAAGCATGAAGAATTATAAACATTACAGTGTGTTAAAATGTGAACTGACAAGAGGCAATATCTTTCTCTTTTTCAGTTTGCAAATACAACTCAACAGATGAAAATAAAGAAATTAATAATCCACAATTTTAACAACATTTGATGTAGTAACTGTAATCTACTTTGTTTAATTGTTTAGAAAAGATCTTAAAAAATTAAAGGAAAATTACTGTTTCTCAAGAACATTGAAATATATTCCATTTACTACAATGTTACTTCTTTCTTACTGGAGTATTTTAGTATTTATCTTTCCTTGTTCTACAAGTAAGTTCCCTTTGTTTTTATTGTCTTTATTTGTGCAATCCTTATACATGCTGTGTGGTTAAGAAGTTAATTTACAACTACATACTTTCAGGTCCAATCTTACTGCATGGCCCCTTTGACATATCCTCTGGTCAACCAAAGCTTTATGAGTGGAATTTGGTAGACAGAAACTCTGTGGAAGCCCACTGGAGGGACTGTTACTGTTCATGTTCTTAGGTGGTAGACTTAACCCATCGCTCAGTTTAACTCTTAACATCCTTTTGAGAATGTTCTAAGTCCTGTAATGATTGAGAATAAAATGTCTAGAAATGGGCTTTTTGCAGCTTAATTATTATAAAATTTACAGGTAAGAAACACAGCTACTTGAGGTGTTTTCACACAAAAATACTTCACTTTCACCATATACATATAGCTCAATTATTCATGTCAATTTGATGATGTGGTATCATGTGGAACCGTGTCTTACAGGACATTAAGAGTTAATACCACCACCAGGTCCTTGGGCACCTTTAGTAGAATTTACTCTGTTGCAAGCATTCAGACCAGGTCTCCAGTTTGAGGAAAACTTCCTCCCACCAGTCTCAGTGACCCTGAAAGGCCATAGAACCCCCACCACCACAAAACAAAGAAAAACATACAAAATATGTTTCCATTTCAATCTCTCTGATTTTTTCTTTATCTTTTAAATTACAAAAGTTACTTTGTTACTATACACCCTCCTCCTAACAGAGGCCCAACTATTTGGCTTTCTTTTTTCCCTATATTCACTGAAATTTTCTTCATTGTATAAATAACATCATTGTACATTATGTCACTTCTCTTAAAAGAACTTCCTACAACTTTTAATAAGAGAGCTTGTATTGAATTGCTTGGCCTGGTAGAAATGTCAGTCAAATCTACCTCAAATCACACCCTGCTATCTTTAAAATAAGACTGTAGCCTGGTGAGTACAGAAGATTTGAGATCAATATTAGAAGCTAACAAAACACTCATCACAATTTTTTATTTTATTGTTTCTAGAATTGTTTTTGCAAAATATATTTGTTTAAACAATTCTATTTTCCTATATCAACCAATGTACAATCTTGTTCATTTACTTAGTGATTCTTTGATCACTACTTCAGAAAGTATGGGGAAGACTATGCTTCGTTGATGAGCTCATACTAATACCAAAACATGTCCAGAGTTGTTTCTCATACTTGCCGATAAAATGGAAATAATATTAGTCTTTGATTAATGTTGTCTTTTCCTCACTGCATAATTAGTTCTAGTTAGGTTTTTAATGCTGTCTGCATTGAATATGTTAATGCTAGCTTAACTTTGCCAAATATAAGTTGCATACCTCATTCCTGTTCAAATATAAATTAGAAACAGAAATATACCCTAAGCCTTTGTCACCTAGCCGTCTCATAAAATCATTAACACCTCCACTTCTCTGACACACACAGCTGAATACCTGCTCTTCTGGTAGTTTCTCAAACTAGCAGCCAACCATCAGGTTGTACAACCTCTCTAGTACTCCAAAACAACACATCCCTCTTTTCTTTGGAGTGGGGGGAGAGTAGGTTCAGTTTAACATCATATCTTGGTCCTTGAGCCTATTCATTGGCACTTGCCAACCTGGCAACACAGCCAGTTATGATTCTCAAAGGAATATTTCTTTTTACTGCTATTTTTTATGTCTATTTTTCCATGCTAGAATGTCTTGGAATAATTGGTTTTACAGCTGAATATCATTTCTACCACAAGTCACTCAACAATAAAGTAGTGAGAGACTCTTGTTTTTGTCAGTCAGACAAAATGATGCAGACAGAGTTTGGGCCTTGTTCCAGGTAGAAAGGCTAAAAGAAAAAACAAAATGCAAAATAAGCAAATGGATTTCAGCAAGGTTTGAACTCATAACCATGTTGACAATAGTTCAATACTTTAACTTCACATCTATTGTGTCGTATATATGCAGTCAAAAAGATAAAAGGATCCTGGTCTTCAGAAAAGGTACACCATATCCCTGCATGTCGTAAGAGGTGACTAAAAGGGTTGGCATCTGGAAGGGCATCTGGCTGTAAAACACTGTCTCAAAATGTCCTGTCCAACCCATACCAGCAAGGAATAGTGGACGTAAAAACAATGACGATGATGATGACAATACTTTTGTTAGTCACAGAAATATATTAAATATAAAGAAGAGGAGAGAGCCACAATTATTTAGACCATATGAAGGTTTCTCTAACAATCTATAAGGTTAATAAGAAATGGATTACTACCTTTGTGGCAGAGGGCTAGGCTGGACTTTGTAATTGGTAAACTACTTTAGTCATTGCTTACCACATATGAGTTCAAATCTTGCTAACACAAATAAACAAGAGAGCCTCAATGTGTTTGCATGACCTGCTAGATATAGCAGTCAAATCTCCTTCAAAACATGCCCTACTATTTAAAAAATAAAAGGTACATTGGATAATGTAGTCCTAGATGTACTATGCCTGGTAAAAAGACAGAGTGGTCATAGTTGGAATGCCTTTAATCATAGGTCTGCTTGATCAGGGCTGACCTGAAGTTAAATAATAACAATCCTGCTAACAAGAATGACAGGTTGAGAAAATGTCTGCATATTAGAAGCATTAGTTATTGTATTCAAGAAAGGTGACTAAAAGAACAATACTTTGCCTGTTGGGGGACTAAAGAAGACATTTGACAGGCCCCTACACTGTATAGCCATGTGAGTACTGAGAAGGTAGGTATAGATGAATGGCTTCTGGAAGTATAGTTCAGGTTAAGCATAACTGTATTCTAAACAAGACTACAATTAGTAGTGAATTCAGTGAGAAATTTAGTACATAGGTTGGTTTTCAGCAGAGTTCTCTTCTTGGTTCTCTTCTCTTTGAGGCAATAACATGATTCAGAACTGATTGTCCTAAAAAATATATATGCTAATGACTTAGTTCTTGAGGTAAAATCTTTTAAAGAGCTACAATAAAATTTTCAAACCAAGAAGAGATGTGTAAAATCAAGAAATTTAAAGATTAACATAGCAATTCTAATTATTGGTAGAAAATATAAAGAAACAATATCTTCTGGGAAGTGACTTTGCTTGATATGTAAGAAGGAAATTAGAAGGAACCCAATACTTCATGCTGAAATAAGCAGTGGATATCCAAATGGTATAATAGGATCTCTGGCAGACTACCAGGGGTCCAGAACTTTAGATGCAACAAATGTACAGGAGTAGAGAGTAGTAGAAGCACCTGTGAAATGAAGTCCATAGATGGCTCTGATGGTTTGCTAGAAATGGTAGATTTTTGCAACTTAGCTGAAATACTTTCTGCTATTAAAATACGTAATTAGTGCTGAAAGTGGTTTTAGTAAAAGTAGCCAAGGTATGAAATGGGTGGAATAATTCATGGAGGTATTACCTCAGATAGCAATAAAAGAGAGCCTCTGTGTTGTCACTTAACCTGCTGGAAATGGCAGTGAAATATCCCTCACGTTACACGTTTTCATTTAAAAAAAGGAAAGGATATAATGTAGTCATAGATATGTTTAAAGAGACAGGATGGTCATGACTGGAACATCTTTGATCTTAGGTCTGCTCCATTAACAACAACACCAACAATAAAAGTGTTCTCTCTCCTTACAAAAGATAGACTGTATGAAGTATGGGTAAGGAGCATAATGCAGTATGCTAATAATACATTGTTTGAAAATGATCTGTGGCTGCTGAAGAATGGTGAGATCAGTATGATCCATTGTGTAACATTAACTTACTTGACAGGCTGAGTAAAAGGGAGCTGAGGAAGTAGCTGATCATTAAAGACATTAGCTGATGTGTGCAGAAGTAGCAGTTGCATTGAGATGGGTATGTAATGGCAAATGGCCGACACCTGTTGGGTGGAAAAGCTGTAAACTGATCATGGAAGGAACCCATGGAAGAAGAAATTATGAAAGTAAATTTCAGAATTTTGGGTCTCATGGACAAGAAACAGAATCAAGATGATTGGCAATTTGAGGAATGATAAACCCTACAGGTCAGCATGGAACAATGGACATTAAAATGGTGGTGGTTGTGGTGGTGCTGCTGCTACTGCTGCTGCTGGTGCTGGTGGTGATAGTGATGATGATGATGATGATCTTGATTATGATGATGATGATGATGATGTTGATGTTGGCAGCTGCAGCAACAGTGGTGGTGTCCAGAAAAATACATCATCACCCAACAACTACTAAATCTCTACAAAGCTCAGCTGAGACCCACATCTGGGATGGTACTGCTGGTACACATACTGACATCATAGACCACATCCAAAGGAAGGTCACTTGATTGATGATACTACATTGACCTCTGCTCCTCAGAGCTGGTTGGTCTCGTACCACCTCCATTTAGGCACTTCTGACTCACTTGTCTCCCTTCTTTTCATCACTTATATTGTGTTCACCACCCCCAGGTCTCACACTTATCACTATGACCAGTCCTTCTTTCTCAGAATATCGGTCCTCTGGAATTTCCTTCCTACACATGTTTTTCTTACAGCTGTCAAATTGCAACTGTTGAAGAGGAACGGTAACGGCATCAATCTCACCAGTCTGAGAGAGCCTGTAAAGGCCATGGGCACAGCCTCTTCCTCCAGATCACTGATCACCCCCCACCAAAAAAAAAATGAGGAGGAGGAAGAGATAAAGAATCTCAAATTTGCAAGACTGCAATTATGAACTGTCAAAGTGGTCTTGATGTATAATTATTTTTGTTTCACTTAGTGGTTGACCTAAAGATGTTGTTGTCATTTAGCTCCAGATCAGTCCTCATCAAACAAACCTATAATCAAAGGCATTCTAGCATGGCCATTCCATCTTTTTGTATATCAGGGGCTACATTGTGTCCTTTCTTTCTGTGTTGTGTGCTACATAAAGTCTCCCTCTTTAGATCAGAGAGTTGGGGTAGTTTGTGACAGTAGGTTGACCTACTATTTTCTTGTATGTGATTTAATATTTTTAGAAATCAATGTTAGTGTATTCTATGAATTAAATTAATCAATGAAAAATAACAGGCTCCATTTGAGAATAGTTTACTTGTTTGTTGCAAACTTTCTGGTTTACACCCATATTTTTCATGCTAGCATGGATAGAATGGATTTTGAAACTTTGGCCATGGTAGTAGAGAAATTTAGGGCATGGTGATAAAGAAATTCTTCCCATAGCATGAACACTAACTACTCAACCTTGAAATAAGAGTGAATCTTGTAAAAATTAGATGATACAATCAGATGTATGCCTGGCCCATGTACAAATGTGTAAAAATATATTTTCTTTAGACAAAATATGTGAATAATTTTGACCTACACAATTATTCAGAGCCACATATTATTATTTTTAATAATTACAATGTTTTGTACTGATCTGGTTTGCATAACTATTCAGATTATATATTTAGATGTTATAAATATAAATTGATAGCTTTTGCTTTTTTTAACTCTATTTGCCAGGTACCCAGGACACAACGTGGAAGCTAACAGTTTGTTTCAAACAGACATACAATAAAATTTGGATTTCTGTCAACAAGAATATGGATAAATATATAAGAAATCCAAATAGGCAAAGTTGCTTGTACACTAAATATATATTAAAAAATTCAGAAAAGCCAAAGGATTTTGAAATTAAGAGAAAGTATAACAATAAGTACCACCCTGTTCATTACTATCAGGTAAGTAAATTAAAATAAACATACATACACACACACATGCATGTGTACATGTGTGTGTGAGTGTGTGTATGTATCTGTTTGTTTGTGTGTGTTTATGTATAACTGATTATTTGCTATTTGTGAAAGATATTTAAATTTATAGCCAATCCATATTAGAGCATGACTCACACAAGTTAGAAAACAACAGCTGTATTGACTGGGAGAGTAGCTAGCCTATTCTGAACCTATGACAGACACATTATGTTCTCTTTAAATGATATACCTTCATCATCCAGGAAGAGAAGATAGCTACCAAATACCTGATAAAGAAAAATAACAGGAACACCTCCAAAGAAACATGTGAAAACATTGTAAATTGTGCACATTGATGTGTAAAATATCAACCACAACATCAATAGCTAACTAAAATTGATTTGCTTGTCACATCTCCATTACAGGTAGAGGGACTTAATACAAGAAATGTGTCCACTTCTGCCAAGATGAAAAATCATTAAAATCCCTATGGACATAAGACATCTATATATTTTTAAAATAAAAAGAAGTTGTAGAAGATTCTGATTTTATTTTAAAATAAATAGATAAAAAACATCTAGCTGCTACTAACACAAAAGATGTGATACAATTCTTTGGACAGACAACAAAACTTATTCAGTGTTGTGGAAATCAGCTACGTGTCAGATGGTAATGTCTCATCTAGAGTTGTATAGATGATGAGTAAATATCAAACCTACATCTGATTGTAGGTTCTTGTCTATATCCTTAAACATTGGTGCACAACGTTATGTATTAGAATACTTCATTTTAAACAACTGACTGAATGGATCCAGACTGTTTGTAATAAGCCCAATTAAATAGGATGTCATATTGATTAATTGGAAAATATTTTCAATCAGCACTGTTATTGACACTCCTATGCCCTGATTAAACTCACTACATAAGGTTAAACTTATCAAGGATTCCTGCTAAATTTAGAAGAGCAATTAATTCTCTTGATTTACTTACATAACTACTGGTAGTACTTTTTATCTTTCTGTCCTTTGAAACCTTAACCTCATTGTAGGAAGAAGACAAAAGGTGTGTGCTAATGAGAGATACTGTTCTTCTAGTAAGGAATGGCACCTCTCACACCATTCTATGGCTGGGCCAATCTTCTTTATTGTTTTCATAAATGTTATGCCATCATTAATTGAAAGTATATGCAAAACATTTGCCGATGTCTCAAAGATATTCAAGACAGCAGTTAACAATCAAAGCACTAATATTTTGAAAGAAAATTTGAGTAAATTCAGTTTTTGATCTAAATGGTGGCAATTACTTTAACATTAAGAATACTGTAAGTGTTTACATCTAGGCACAAGCAATCCAAACTATTCTTATTAAATGAAGGACTTTATATTTTTAAATGTTGAGAGAAAGACAGATATCTTGGTGCGATCATAGGAATTGAAGTTTGATAAATACAATGCAGTTGCAGTGAAGAAAGCTTACATCATTCTTAGAACAATAAAAGGAATTTTTTCAGTGATCAACAAAACATATCCTTCCAATAATCTTCAAGACTATGTTGACATCATTCCTGGAATATGGTAGCATCGTTTGGTGATAATACTTCATTGAAGATTTGATTCTTGTAGAAAATTTGCAAAGGTAAGGTACCAAATCTATTTTAACTTTAAAAGACATGTATGCAGCTAGACTAAAGCAGATGATTTACTTTCAAGTCATCACAGATAGATTAGGACAGCATTTCCCCAACTTTTCAGGCAGTGGACTGTGTGGACCACGGTGATACATATAACAAAATAGGTATGGTTTACAAGTAATAATAATAACTTTTTAATCAAAACATTCATAGACACATTAAGAAAAAACTAAAAATCAGCTTAAAAAACAAAAATATTATATTATATTGTTTTTAATTGTAATTATTTTATTGTTTTTAATATTATTTAATTTTTTTATGGTGTCCACGAAGTTTTTGAAAAGAGGGTTAATAATAAATAAATGAATCTAATTAAATTCTATAGCTTATTGAACAAAATTGTAAATTACAATATAAAATTAAACATGTATTTACTTATAAAAAGAAATGAACAAAATGAAGAATGCAGAAAAGATGCAAGAGATAATTTTTCACATAATAACATGAAGGATGATCTTGTTTGCTATCACATGACAATTGGACATCAGAAGGAAAAGAAGTTAATGTCAGCTTCAAATCTTGCTCAACATCCAATCTGTTTCTATACTTATTTTTTTAAGAAAACCAAAGTAGAGAATCTAGTCTAACAATCATAGCTTTTGACAATAAGCATTAAAAGCTGGACTGCTTTCTGATATAAATTTGGATACTCTTCTTGACAACTTAACCAAAAATTAATTAGCCAGACGTTCTGAAATTTTTGTTTCAGAGCAGTGTCGCATAAAGTTCAATTAAGGATTCTACTTCTAGTTTATTTCACTGTATCATTTTTTCATTTTCTGTTTTTATAATGAATGGATCCCTAATTCACTTGGCATTGATTGTGGGAAATATTCAATTAAATTTTGTATTAACCCCAACGCAGTATTCTTGAATTGGTGTAGAAAGTATGTCTAATTGTAAATTTATTTTAAAAAGATTTCTAAACATTTAGATAACACTCCAAAGGACTCTGAGAATCTGTTGCATCCACAAAGTCAATTTTTTAATTGTTACTTCAACTTTCTCATGAACTTTAAAATATTTATATTTGTGCCTTGCAAATTTAAATTGAATTTGTTTAAGACATAAATTATGTTGTATAAATAGGCCACTCATGCTAACCAATCAAATCCATGAAATCTATCTTCAAGGTCAAATATGACATCTCTTGCTGATGGAGGAGGTTGATCTAGAAATAATAAAACTTCCTTTTTTCATTCAAAACGTCATTTCAGAACGTTTCCTTTTCACAACCATCATAAGTCACAATGTAAAAGATGTTTATATTCACTTTCTAATTCTTTGCACAACTCAGTAAAGATCCTGTTATTCAAGGATGAGATTTTATATAATTTATGAAGTTCACACATTATTAAAGAATTGAGTTCAAAATTAAGGGCATGCATTTCACAACTTAAATTTGTCTGTGAATACAACCTGACATTACCCATGCTCCACCACAATCCAGTCCAACACATTTTTTCTAGTCAGTGTTTTGTTTAATGATAAAATCATTTGTAAGTTTAAACATTTATTCAGCCCTTGTTCTTATTGGAAGTGATTTACAAAACATAGAATCATCTTGAATGGAGCCTTTAACAACATATCTTACAAAACACATTAAATTAGAATTATCTGCAATGTCTGTGTTCCCAACAACTTGCAATGAAAAAACTGACTGTTCTGTATCCTAGAAACATGAGATTCTTCTATATTTTTAGCCATATTGACCATTCTGCATTTAACTGTATTGTTGGATAAAGGTATTTCAGCTCAGAAACTCTGTTCCTTTTTCCATACACTTGGTATGTTACAATTTTCAGTACAGAGAGTATTAACATTTCCCTAATACTATGTAGATACTCCATTAGGTTATCAGTTTTGAAACTTCATAAGGTGCCAAAACCAAGTTTTTATTGGATGGATTTATAGGGAGTGCAGGTTTCATGCTTTTTTTTAATAGGACATAATTCATTCTTCTGAGTATTCAGGATGTTGGCTATCCAAATATAATTTCAATTTTGATGGTTTCATGCACTTGTTTGATAATTCAGTATGACAAATAATGCATAATGGTAAATGATTATCTCACTACTAGTGGCAATGAAACCAGACTTTAAATATCTTTCACAATATTTGTGGATCCAAATAGTTTTGACCTTCTTGTTATTAGTGTAATTCTCTGCATTGCTTAATCTTTTATTACTGATATCATCATGACCATCATGATGATGATCATCATCATCATCACCACCACCACCACCACCACCACATCTCTCCTCTACTCTCTCTCTCTCTTGGAATTGGCAACATTGCAGGGGTCAAGAAAGGAACATTCACATCGTGGCCTCACCAATCCTTTCATTAACACTTTGGGAACTTGATAAAAAGGAAAGAAATAGCAGATTTCCCAAGATACAAAATCTCTTACTGGTATATTAGACAAATACATGACCTCCATCCTACATATCAACCAAATAGTCATTCACTCATTTTCTCTGTCTCTTAAACTTAAAAGAAAAACCTGATAAATTACTTAGGTCTGATGAGTCTAAGGTTCTTAGCAACTCCATTGTCTTCAAATTGGTTTTTATTTTTCTGTATACTCTAAATGCATGCAAAATTCAAAAGTAGTAAAACAGTTGCTACAGATCTAATTCTTTTGAAAAAATGTACATAGTACTTATTAATGAGCCTTCATTGGTTAATAATGTAAAAGACGACATACATGCTTTAGAAAATCTGGTCCTGTTCTACAGTCATACCAACACATAAGCTCTTTCATTCTCATTTATTTCTATTTATTTTTATATTGCAACTTGTGAACAATAACATTGTTAGTTACAAGTTCCCAATGGGCCAATCACTGGTTCTTTACATTTCTGATGGCGAGAGTGACAAGGGAGCATCTGTAACTCAGTGTACCTTGTACAAAGAGCACCAGTGTTTTGCTAGTGTTTACATCTTTTGCTGATATATGGTAAAGGATATAAACATACATACTTATACACATGTGCACACACACGACTAGATGAGATGCAATTTGGCTTTGTGCCAGGAAGAGGTACTACGGATGCCATCTTTATGGTGAGACAACTGCAG
>JAOPUF010099850.1:0-16404 GCA_027564315.1 Enteroctopus dofleini | reverse complement strand
TGCCCATGGCACAACTAAAGAGCCCTCTCTACCCTACGCCTTCTTCGCTCAATCACCGGACCACTTTACAGAGTGTATTAGGTGCGTTTTATCGTGACACCGACACTAGAAAGGTATATATATATATATATATAGCATTGCTCTAAAACAAGTTTAAGGACTAAAACCCCTTATAGTGAACATGCAGGGCTGACAACTAAGGGATTGTTATTTAAATCTCTTTGAGTCTCATTTAGCTTTGGTTACTCTCTCAGACTGTTTATATATCAGTTAATCATCATCATCATCATCATTGTAGGTTAACATCTAAATTCTTATTTTCTCATATCCAGAACAAATCATCTGGTGGTGTAGATTTGGCAATTTGTATTTGAGGAAATTATATTACACTCCAAAGAGATTATTAATTAATTATATAGAATTAATTTTAAATGGGTTGTAATATTTAGAAGATGGTAAAATGCATAGACACAGCCGTAAAGTGTCCATCAAGTTACCGCTGTTTCAAATGTATAATATTCTGTCTTTAAAAAAGATTTTCTACCACAAAAATTTCTGGCTGTGTGCCTAAGTTAGAAACCAATATTATCTATTGAAATCAGAGAAACAGAAGAAAATAGATAATACATATGACAACAACTGTTACATTAGAGAGGTATTATTTATTCTTGAACTGAATTTAAGTTACTTTTAGTTGGTCAAGTAACAATACAATGGTTTCTAATATAGGCAGCACAAGGCCAGAAATTCTGGGGCTGGGAACAGTCAATTAGATCGACCCCAGTATTTGACTGGTACTTATTTTAGCAACACTGGAAAGATAAAAGGCATAGTTGATGTAGAAGGGAACAGTTGTGAGCTAATAAGGGAGCTCCTATGTGGTCGCTTAACTTGCTACAAATAGCAGTCAATCTCCCTCAAGTTACACCCTATCATCTTAAAAAGTGGGAAGATACAGTGAAGAATGTTGTGCAACATACACTAGGTCTGAATAAAAGATGGGATGGCTATGGCTTGAATAACTTGATCTTAGGCCTGCTTGACCAAGCCTGACCTGGGGCTAAACAACAACAACAATAACGATACGGTGAATTGAATTCAAATCTATCAATATATATTAGATATCTGCAGACTACTACTACTACTACTGCTGCTGCTGCTGCTGCTATGTGTCCCATAATTCAAGCAACATTTAAATATTAATATAACGTTAAATGCTGCCTTACATATGGAACACCTTATATAATAAATCATCAATTTGGTTATTTGTTTTACTTAATATATTCTTTGTTTGATCAGCTATTTGTGAGCTACAACAGCAACCTGATTTCAATTACAGTTATATTTGTAGTTATTTCATTTAAGTTATATTGTTAATGACCATGGAAAAGTCATGAATGTCATAACTTCTATTTACATTTAACCAAAATTAATAGCACTAATCACCTATTAATGCATAACTTTGATTACAGAAAGAAAAGTAAATAAGCAGAAATGAGTTAAGGAAACAACCGGGCATGAAAATCACTGTTCAGTATATTGAACAAAAGACAAGTAAATATGATGTAATGTGTATAGATAATACATGAACATCTCTGGTGGTTGTTGTTGTTGTTGTTGTTTAACCCCAAGTCAGCTCTGATGGAGCAGATCTTTGATCAAAGGATTTCTAGCTGTGGCGGTATAAGTAGTTTCAGGAAAAACTAAAATGAACTAATTTATTAAAAATATGAGAAATTTCTTTTCTCATAAAAGAGATGACACAGAATTAATATACTTAGGGAAAGCAGTGTTGCAAACCTGCCCATAACATGTAAAGATAGAAAAACAAGTCTACTTACTTTGACAATAGCCTTCACCAACATCAATATTATCAAGAGCGATTACTGGACGTAAACTCCTTGACATTCTAGAAGTACCAGTAAATATGATGTTTCCTCTTTTGCTGGGTAATTCCATGCAACCGTATTGCCATTTAGCTCCATGGTCTCCAGAATCTTGCCAGAAATATGATGTGTCTGTAAACCTTGTTGTATGTCCTTCCTCCGCAAATCTTACTTGTAGTTCACTATCAGTAGCAGGCATGTAGTATTTAAACTCGACTTTGGATTTCAATGAGGAAATTATAATTAAAGGTGATATCAGAGAGTTTTTGAATCCTTGACTGTAGTAGCTATTAAATGTCAGGTATTCTCCTATAAAACAGATAGAAAGTTGTGATTATTTTCAATATTATTTCTTGTCAATGCTAGTTATTTGCTAAGATACACTTGAAGAATAAATAAATTCTAAATTGAGCAATTTATATATTGAAAAAAAAAACATTTCTAAATATAAGCACATGAAACAGCGGAGTTGAAAATAAATATGCGTAAACGCATTTCTAACATGTGTGCGTAAGATTCAAACATGCAACGAATATAATATAAACTATTTGTAAATATATTTTTAACACTAGGTTTTTGACTGCTGCATATCCATGTAGTATGTTGTTGATGCAATTAGCAAAGCCATTGATCAGCTCAGTGGCTCTGAATGGCTGTGAGACACGACTACTAAATGCTGAGCAATGGCGCAAAATCAGCAGTACTGGTACCGTATGCTGTAGATCCCGTGGATGGCCCGCAAGACCGGCGCATACATCCTACACCAAGTAGGCAATCCTCCCAACCTGCTAAACACTGTACACAAGCAAACACTAATATATTTGCCACCAACCATTCGGCAATCTCGAGCGAACTGTCATGCTTGGTACTATCCTGAGCAAGTGTCAGCATGGAAATCCACGTCGGCAGTAGCCTGAAGAGGAAAATGAAATAAGGTGTTGTGGAAGATGATTGTGTCCAACACTTTTGAGATGCTGGATGTGAGAGCGATAACTTGATACTTAGTAGAGCTAGAGAGATTGCATTTCTTTGCAATGGGACACACTTTTGGAAGTTTCCTGTTGAGAGAGAGTAAGAGATTGAAGAATTTTAGCTCTGGCATGCGCTGTTTGAAGGTGATGAAAGTCACATTGTCAGGGCCGATGGCTTTGATGGTTTGGAGTCCCCAGAGGTGTTTTCGCACATGTTGCGTATGTGGTCGTGGTGGTGAGACTAGTTCAAAGGAGAAGAGAAGTTTTGGTGGAGTTTTGCTGAGTCTGTGCAATGTGAGTTAGATGCAAAATAATTAGGCAGCAAATGTGGAAGCTTTCACCATGAGTCATTATTGTTGAAGTGTGGTGGGTAGGAAGGAGGATACTGCAAGTTTGGTAGAGATCCTTTTGACAAGAGACTAGAAGGACTGGCTGAAATTTATGAAGTGGAAATCTTACAGACAGTGTGATGCACAAAAGTGTATATTGTTTTATAGATGGAAGTCTTGTATGTGTTGCAGTAGAGAGAAAAAGCCACCCATTTGGTAGAAGTGGGTAAATTCTTCCTGGCGTCGTATCCAGTGTTTTTACTCGTACTACTGCAGTGCATCTACATTTGAACCATTTAGGAACTTTTGAAATATGAACTTTGGTTGTATGTGAGGTGTTAAGGGATATGCTTAAGAGGATGGTTTCAGTCACCTGCTTAGCTGCTGTCTAGGATGGGTCAGGGGTGAAGTATATTTGATACCATAGAATGTTAGTGTAAAATTGACAGAGTTGACGTAAAATGCCTATGGGGTGGTGAGGTGTTGTTGCATAGTATGTGTATGTGTGGCGGGTAGCCGTAGTTAGACAGTGATCAGATGGTTATATAGGAGTATAGACAATAATGGTTTGGTAGAGGCTGGGTTTGGAGTGCAGAAAGATATATAAGGTATTTAAAGTGTTGTGTGTCAGTCAGGGATCTATGTCAGGATGATACTAACTGATGTAGAATGTTAAGGATTACAAAATATTCGACTTCTGCACAAACAGTATCAGTGTAAGGGGAGTGCAAGAGCCAAGAAGAGTCATGAGTATTGAAGTTATAGAGGATGATATCTTCAGAGAGGTGTAAAGTGAGATAGATGTTCTTGATGTAGGATAAGAAATGGTTGAACAGTTGTTGGTGTTTATAGGAGTTCAGAGAGTGGCAGAAGTAGCAGATGTATTTAGAGAGGAGTGATAGAGGGAGATGTTGAGCCAAAATAACTGGGGGTCATAGTTACTAATATCCAGGAGAGAGAGGTGAGTAACGGGAATAACAAAATCTACATATGTATAGACACCACCTTTCAGAGTGAAGTTTGAGTATAAAGTGTAGCCTGGACAGCATAGATAGGTTATAGATAAGGAGTGGGAGATTTGTTTCTCAAAGAGGAACAGGATGTGTGGAACAGGAGATAATGGGTGGAACAGAATATAATGGGTGAGGAAGAGGAGATAATGGATGAGGGTCCAGGTTGGACCAAAGTTCGACTTCAGAGGGAGAGAGAGAGCGAGGATGAGAGAGAGAGAGAGAATGAGAGAGAGAGAGAGAGAGAGAGAGAGAGAGAGCATGCAAACATTCTGCCACATCCAAAAAAAGTAGCAGGCGTACAAATTACCCCCTCCTAGTATGAGGAGGAAGCCCCCCGTAAAAATAATGGGCAGTCTCACAATCAGAATAAAGTAAATTTCTAATCTATTTACAAGGATCGACCAGAATACTAAGTGTAATAATGCCAGAAGCTGTGGTAATTTCAACTCAGTTATCTCACATTAAGATTGTTGAGTTTAAATATCTCGTACTTAGCAGTTGAATCTTGAAACCGTGCTCTACATGTTCCAGGAGATGGTACCATTGTGGGAGCTAAATAGCTGGCTTCGGTGTTAATAGCACTTCCAACCTTATTCGTTGGCATGTACAAAATCAAGCTACTAAGCCCCGCTTGCATCAGCTGCAGTCACGTGTCCATTTCGTTGTTTTCATCCAACAATTCTCCTTAGTATGTCTTCATATGGCTTGAATACGAAAAGCATGGAATGAGGGAAAATGGCAATAATCAAAAGGAATAATTGAAGCCAATCGTATTGCGACATTAGAGGTGAATTTATCAGATTGTCACATGATGCACTGCAGTGATAGTGTGTGGCAAGCTGAACCCCTTGGTGGACTGCCACAGTCTATGTGGTTTGAAAATCAATATGGAGCCAAATTTTCCAGAACTGCTGAAAGTGCACTGAGCATAACGCTGTGTACCAGGTGCAGGACTATACATGTACCATATCCATATCTCTGGACAAGCTGATTTTATGGATGTAATCCTTTGCAAAGAAGAAAGAAGTCTTCCTGGAACTCCCAGCAACATTTTCATGCTTGATTGTGTTTTTTGCTATATCACTCAACCACCAGGTTCAACACACATCAATCACTCGCTCCAATCACTGATCCCACACTTTCCGAGTTCAGTTTCGTGGAAGGTCAGAAACAGAATCCAAGATGAAAAGGATCAAAGCACATCCCTCCCTAACAATAAGTCAAGTCATGCATATGACTTGACTTATTGTGAGGGAGGGATGTGCTTAGTAGAGTAGCTATTACAGTCTTTGAAGAGTGTGAGCTGTTTGATACTTCCACTCATCTTACCACATTGCCAAATTCCCCCACCTGTCGGAGCTCCTCTGTATTGTTGAGAACACAGTGCAGCTGTCACAGTGTCTGCTTCCTGGTTGCACAAGATCCTTGTCTTCACTCGGTAAAGTGGCCAATAATATCATTTACAAATATTGCTACTGCCATTTACTTTTTCTCAGTGCAACATCTGGATGCAGGATGATTCTAAAGTTGGTTGCACCAACAAACAACAGCACAGTGCCGAAAAGAAAATATAAACTAATTCCATTTCTTTCTTACCATTACTCTAGCTTCTACAGCTATCTCTAACACTAATGTGATCCCCAAGGTAATAGAAACTATAATCTACATCTAGTGAGCAGTCTCAGTATTTAATTGGTGCTCTTACTACTCTTGTATATCTAAAACATCTGAAGTCATGGTTCTCTGTCAGTCTGCCAGAGATCCCACTGCATCTGTAATTTACCATTGTTTGCACTAAGTACACAGTATTGAATTCCTACCTACTCCCTTTATCAAGAAAGGTTACTTCCAAGACTAATACAAATGTATGGAACTAACTTACCATTCTTCATTACAATATAAACATTTATAATACAGAAAGTTACAATTGCTTAATTATTCAGACTAATCATGGATGAAATTAAATATTTAGGCTTGTACCCTGCTGCTTCATTTATATTCAACATAGGGATCAAGTCAATAACAGTTGTTCTCATCATATTTAAACAAAATTATTTGGTACTTTAGCTATCTCTTTGTCCAATGATGCTACCAGTTGTGTTGGTATTATATTGAAGTGTGTATTTGCAATGCTTTTAATATAAACTTTTAGCAGATCTTCATCTCCTATATCAGGATGTTGTTTTCCAAGTTTTCTTTCCACAATTATAGTCTCCTATATATGTTGTTTAATGCTGAGTAGTGGAGTTCATGCTTCAGGACATATTTGTAGAGGGTGGGGGATTCTCCATCGGTCTTGATGATGAGCATTCAGTTGTTTGACCAACTGAATTCCTGCTCATAAAAACGTATAAGTGGCTGAGTATTCCACATACACATGTACCCTTAACGCAGTTCTCATGGCAAATCAGTGTGACACAATATAACAAGACTGGACCTTTGGATTATTGGTACAATCAAGAGAAAAAGAGAAAGAGAGAAAGAAGAATCGACTTCAATATTGGACTGGTACTTTATTTATCAACCCTCAAAGGATGAAAGGCAAAGTTGACCTCACCAGAAATTGAAATCAGAGCACAGAGAGATGGAACGAACACCGTATTTATAGAGGAGTTCTCATGTGATTATGTTTGTGAAGTGTGTGAACACCATTTCATTATAATGTATGTTTTCAGCAGATACCCATTGCACATGTAACAAATATAACCCACCCAATCAGATGATGGGTACTGACATATATGTTGTGCTTGTAATTTTGGTAACTTATGTCTTTGCAATGTTGTCTCACCAGCTGAGGTCAAAGGTTGCTTGCAGTTTCTGAAATAGAATGTCTTATCATCTGGTAATATTATTTGAAATATGGATTAATATTTTAAATTTTTTATATTTGAAACAATAATAAATAGAACAAAAATAATTACCATTATAAGAAAGGTCATTTAGTCCGGATATCTTCTGCAATCTCCAACCATTCCTTATATTATAATAATTTTCAATATCATAATTGCAAGTGCCTTCATTAAAATTACAGTCACCATTCCAGTCTGCAATTAATGTAAAATATTTGATTTTAAAAAATCAATTGTTTTTGAGTAATTGCTTAGTAAATAAACACCGTTTATGACCAAAAACTATATTCTAAAGCCCATTTCTTTGCAATTTGTCACCATAGAATACTTCATTCACAAGTAATATAACCACAAGGTTGATTAATTCGTACAGTTACCAGAGAGATATTTCAATGACACTGGGGTTGCGGGTGCTGGTACAGCGGTCTGTTATGTCAACTTATTATTATAGATCTCTGCCAGTTGCTTTTTTCAGTATTGTATACTCTTAACAACTTGAGAATTGTGAGCAGATCAAAGTACCGGAAACCACGTTGAATATATCTCCAAATGATATAAACAAAATTCAGCCTCACATGAATCTTGTGCAGTTCATTTTGAAATTATCACTGTATCTTTTCATAGAATCACCAACAGCCCTTCTACCAAAGCTAAGCTGTGAGCTAAATATCATTCTTGACAGTCTTGTGTCATTCAACCATATTAGATGAACTGTTCATCAAAACATGTATTAGATGACAATGCTCTCAATATTCCTCAAATTCGCATATTTCAGAATACTGACATTTGACTGTTTATTTTGATAGATGATACCCTGGGTCCTTTTTAAATATTTCTGGTGTTAATGATCAAATTTATTATTTATTAATTTTTTTTTTAATTATTAAGGTATATATGAATTTGGACGTTGGTCAGTTTACACGCCCATTCATAATTGAAAACCTTACGTACACGTGTGTATATATATCTCTTCTTTCTATATTTATTTTATGTGTATTAGAATATCAAGACAAGAGGTAGTTACTAATCAAAAGACAATATACCTTTGACTTTAGCAATAATACACAGAGTAAAATACTGAATGTTTAGAATATGTAACTGTAATAAATAATACGGGCCAAATTTCATTGTTCAAGTAAACAATTTCCATTCTTGCATAAACAACTCCAACTTTCCCAGCTCTTTTCAGATTGTGATACAATGGGAAAGTGTGTAGTGAATGCAAACATTTCATATATGAATTCTACTGTATGGTGTTGACTCAGGTCAGCTCTAATTGAGCAGATCTATGATTAAACCCATTCTAACCGTGACTATCCCGTCTTTTTAGGATCATATAGGATCTCATTATCAAATATGTCCTTTCCTTTTCCAAGACAGTAGGGTGTAATTTGAGGGATATTTGGCTGCTGTTTCTAGCAGATCGAGTGACTACATTGAGGCTCCTCCGTTGGTTTGTATGATGTACTGTATGGTGTACTTGTGTCTAGTATAGGACCAAGGTCATCTAAAGGTGCTCATGGGCTCGAGTTGTGTTTTGAAGAAGTGAGCCTTCACTCACGTCGAAATATGACAAAACTATATTTTTCATGGGCTCATGAACCTCCTGGTCCTCCTCATGCTGCAGCGTCGATAGCACCTACATTGATATGGACCTGTATAAGAGTAGCAACCTTAGAACAGACATCTTGGAACAAACCATTGGTGAACTCCATAATTCTCAAACAACATGAGTGAGTACATAGGACACAATATATGTCAGTAAAATATTTATGAAACTTTAAATGATGAAAGCATGTATAGAAGGGGGTGATAAAGAACATATTTCAAGCTTTCATTTCATTTAATTATTCTTTTATCCTGTTACTGAGTAGGTGGCATGTTGAAATGAAGGATACAAATCTAATTGTAATGGAATAAACTTGTGCATTTATACACACATACACGCACACATACACATACTCACACATACATACACATAGACACACACATACATACAAATGGACACACATACATACACATAGACATGCACGCTCATACATACACACAGACGTACACAGACATACTCACACACACAGACATACATACATATACACCTAGACATACATGCTCACATACACATAATTGTTAAAGCTAATTATCAACAAAAAAACCTGTAAATAACATATAATAATAATGTATAATAACATGTAATAACATATAATAATGTATTTATTATCTTACTTAAACAGTCATTTGTTGATACGGTCACATCATCGATAGCAATACTACTTTCTATATCCTTTCCGTGGACAGCTTCAAATATGAATTCGTGATCCCTTTAAATAAAAAGTAAACAAATAAATAGAAAAGATAAAGTTATTGCTCATTCTTGGGTGAAGCCGATCGTGGGTGCAGATCTCGGTGGTAGTAGCAAATATTCGAACCAGTAGATTTAAAGAAAATGCCACTAGGGGAAAATTGAGACAAATACAACATGGGACAGTATACATATCAAATTTATGAGACAGAACAACACAATGGATACGAAAATATAGAAAACTTATTTGTCTTTCGACTGAGCACAAACGGAAGTATACAAAAATTCTGTCTTATGATTGAACATAAAGGATACAGTAATCATTTATCTTTCGACTGAACACAAACGAAATTATACAAAAATAAAAAATGTCTTTCGGCTGAACACAAAGGATATGAAACAGATGCGCATATAAATAACGCTGAGGCAAAATAAATAATTGGAAACTGTAGCCCTTGAACAGAAAGAAGAAAGAGGTGGCAGAGAACTATGCAAACTGCAATGAAGGCAAGGCGAGAATGAAGGAAACAAGGGAAAAGAGGAACTGAAGTGAGGAAAAGGCCCAATGGCATTCTTGCGAGGAAGAGAATCAGGAGGAGGTGGGGAAGATAGAGTGAGTGAGCATGGCAGATAGTGGGAATGAGAGGGAAAGGGGGAAAAGAAAAGAAGAAAGTGAGAGAGGGGGAACAAATGTGTAATACAAGGAATGAAAGAAACGGAAAGACGAATGAAAACAAGGAGAGAGAAAGAGGGGGCCGAGAGAGAGAGAGGGGGGAGAAAATGTCGCAGAGAATATAATTCTTTCTAATATTGTCACAAGGCCAGAATTTTTTAGGGGAGGGGTAAGTCGATTAAATCGACCCCAGTACTTGACTGGTACTTTGTTTATCGACCACAGATGGGTGAAAGGCAAAGTTGGCCTCAGCGGGGTTTGAACTCAGAGAATAACGAGCCAGAACGAATACTGCAAGGCATTCTACGATTCAGCCAATCTACCACCCTACAACGGCCCAGAATTGCTGTTAATGAGGGCATATTCGGTTTAATAGAAGACTATTCCATTTCTCATGAAAATTTATCTTTTATGTAAGAAATTAAATGATTTTCTAATACGTGTATAATAGTTTAATGCACTATGCACGGACCCACATTCAGTATGATTACTATATTACATAATTTAATTGTGTAATGACATATAGCTAATTCAAGCATTTTAAATAAGAACACAGGATTAAGTGAAAATAAAAACAGTTTTATTTCATTTTAAACTATTATTGAACATAATATATTATCTTTTATTCTTGAAATTCTTTAATTCTGAAAAATAATTAGAAAATGAGTAGAACCGGAGTGTTGGGTGGTAAACCAACCACAGAAATAAAATCATTCTTACAATGTGTGGAAATCGGAGTACCCAGAGGAAACCCACACATCCAAATATTGGAATTGGTCCGATGCAGTGATAAAGAAATGATATTACAATTTGTGATGAGTCCTAGCTTATACGATATTAGATCCGTACCCATCATAGCCTTGAGAATTGTGAACACTGTTGTATCAGCACCTCAGAATACACAATGTTTTAGGTTTTATCAGTAAAGGCATCATAAATACATATTTGGAAGTAGGACTTCCAGTTTCTGAGCATCCTATATATAATTGGTCATCAGCAAAGCAAATTCCTCAAGATGCAGTCCAGCAACTATCAATGTTTACCTTTGAAATTTATTGATTGACATGTCGAAGATTAGGTGTACTGGAAACTGGAAGTCTTCTAAATCAAAAGGGTACATCTGACGGAAGGCACCTGACAACACCAATGCTGCTCCACCCATTTGAGCTCTATTGCCAAGCAAGTCCTGCAATGTTCTGTCCAGGGCCACTATAGCACTCTTGTGTGCTATTGTGCATTCATCTCATCTGGCATCTCTTAAGAACTTGTCTGGTTTTCGAATTCTTGGCAATGTACATCATTTGTACCCAAGTCAAAGAAAAGCTTGAAAGCAAAATGCTCTGTACGGACCCCAAAAAGAGTGTGGCAGCAATACCTGAAGAAGTAAAACTGCAATGGCTATGTCTTTATGTCGACGAACTTTGGCAAGCAATAGACTGATCAGGAATGTCTTTCCAGTTCCACCAGGAGCATCAAGGAAGATAATTCCAGATTTTTGTTACCGAATCCTGTCAAAATTCCCCGAATAGACTGCCTTCTGGTTAGCAGTGTATTTGGGTTCATTATCATTGATATATGCTGTTAATGTGTCAACATTGTATGATGCCTCTTTCAAAATTTCTGATCATACGTTATTGGCTTCAGTGTGGTTATGCCATAATTTTGGAGTTCTTGGCCATTCATATCATTGAAATTATATCAATGTCGATGAAGGTTGTATTTTAGATTTCATCTGTGTACCCTATTGCCATACCGGCATATATCTGTTGAGCATGATGCTTGAAATCTACGGCAAGGTCATCACGATGCTTGAGCCAAGACTGAAGCATATTGGATGGTTCATAGTATTTTAGCAGCATTAAGACTCTTGGATGTTTGTGATACAGAGGCTTCTGGCATTGCTGCATCCCTCTGGGTATCATTCTTTAGCAATCCAAGTCTAAAGTAGGGTTCTTTGTAGGTGGTGCAAACTATTGACTGTACGAAGATCTTGAAATGACCTTAAAACTCACTCTTCATGGAGAAAAAATCGTAGAAAGAAGTATTCATGTTCACTGGAGTGTACAGTATACCATCTTCCATTGGCACCGTCAAACCGTATGTCAAGCTGGCCTTCAACAGGGCACCATGCTTTCTTCGTCTCCATTGCTTGTTATTCCATGTATAGTAGGACGGAACAGCAATATTTTGCAAAGTGATAATACTAGCACTGCTTGAAAAAGGCTATAAGTGTTGTGCCCCTTGTATGTTGTGCTTGCTGTGCAGCAGCTGCGGGAGAAATATAAACCCGTTAGCCATTCCAAGTGGACAGCAAACTGCTGAATGCTAGGATATCTTTCATGAATGAGAAAGTCAAAAAAGCATCAGAAAGCTTCCTTGCTGCTAATATATTGTCTCCTGGTGGAATTGGGTTACTACTTTATCACAGCTGTTTCACTGTGTCAGAGAATACATTGCAGCACCAGAGCCCTTGCTGAGATATGTGATGGATGATTTTATTGAAGGGAAGAACTCAACATTGATGGGCGCATTAAATGGCTTGGTCAGGAGTGATCAGTAGGGAACTATCCCTCTCTTGTCAATTTCATGATGTCTAACCAGGGTTTGGAAGTTTCCATCCTCTGATGGTTTTCTTGTGTAAGACGGTTAGCCATCTTCACCTGTTTGCGTCTCCTTGACAAATGGTCATGGAAACCATTTGGTGCATTTGTTATCTTCCATGCAAGGTGAATTCCTGTTGAGAACACTGCATCTACCACGAACCATCTGGGTTTTAACAGTATTGAAGAGCTCTTTTGTCTCTGCCAGAGTCTAGAAGCTCTACTGATATGATGAAATCAATTTGATTGGAGTGAATCTTATTTGTTAACCAGATCAAGATGTGTGCTTGTGGTAATCCCATTTTTGCCATTCTATGGTATAGATGTGACACCTGACTGGTCCAAATATTTGGCACTTAGTAATCAGACCCATCATCTTGCTAAAATTTTAGTGGAAAACCCTGGCTGTGAGATCATACCTGTGAAGGTATATTTAACCTAGAAAGATCTCTTCTTGGATTTCTTTTCATTTGGAGTTGCAGGAGAAAGTAATGAAGACATCCGTGCGACTGAAATGGTGAACATATGTCACTGCATCTTGTGTTCGTTCGCGCATGTATCGAAGATTACCAGCAAAACTCGAAGGAATAATGCAAAGACATCTCTAGTTGTCAATTTGCAGCCTATCTGGTAGCATTCTGTTGAAGGTGAGCCTTACTGTTAGTCTCAAGTCTTCTACTTGCAGTCGTTTTTGCTGCAGCTCATCTGTTTCTGCTGCCCTCATAGCACGCTTGCGTTTGGTAGCAGATGACGTTGTAAGTGCTGGAACATCTTTTCAATAGCATTATTGATGGATTCATCATATGTAGCGAATCTCTCAGAAAAGGGAAGACGACTACATTTGATCGTACCCGTAATTTGAACTCGCACCCACAAAATTTGAATTCTTGCTTAAATTAATCAAAATCATCTACGCCGAACCAGTACAATAAGCAGCAGTATTGCGAAAAGGCAACGATAGAGACAGATAAAGGAAAGAGAAAGTATGGGACAAAGATAGAGACAAAGATAGAGACAGATAAAGGAAAGAGAAAGTATGGGACAAAGAGATAGGGAGAGAGAGGGGGGAGTATGAGACAAAGAGAAAGACAGAAAGGTAGGAGGAAAGTAAAAGTATTCTACAGAAGTAAAATAGGGAAAGAGAAGATTTTTTAAAAAAAGCAGAAAGAAATAGACAGTGAAATTCAAGAAGAGATCCTTCTAGGCTAAACATACATTTACAGCCAGGGTTTTCCACTAAAATGTGAGCAAGATAGTGATAAAGAAAGAGAGAGTGAAGGATAAAGGAAAGAGAAAAACTGGAATCGATAAAGCTTTCAATGAGGAGCAGGGAGAGGAGGAAGTGAAGTAAAATACTGGGATTCAGCATTGTGGTGGAAGTGGAGAAGCAGGTGATAGATACATGCCAACGAAAGAATGGAAATAAAAGATGAACATACACGCACACAAACTTTCTCATATATATATATATACATCATCCTTTATTTTCTTAGCCATTTATACCTTTGCCTTGTCATTTGCATTCATCTGTATGTTTTCATTTCATGTTATTTCGCTATTTCCTTTATTATTTTTCTTGCTAGTGAAATTGGTATCACGCTCCGTTATTGCTATCATTTATGCATATTTCAGATGACTTTAAACTTTTTTCTTTTTTATCTACACATTAAAATACTTTGATTAGGAATATCATTCACAGAAGTAACAAATTTAACAAGTACTTCACATCTATATCAATGATTAACCAAACTTAAAGATACAATTTTCTTTAGCCTCTCGCAGAAGGAATAATTTCATATCTCTACCAAATGCCCATTTCTTGTTGATAGAATTTTACATCTTGAATATGAACCTATTGTATGAAATAACAAATGCTTGACTACGTTAAGGCCTTTTCAACAGGTAAAATATCAACAGAGAAGATTAATTTGAAAAAAGAAGTACATTTATAATGATATTTCCATCATTATCAAGCCAGTTTTAATCTTTTCAAATAGAATATATGAAATCAGTGTAGTACATGTCTATATTGGCCAATGCAGTAAAATCAAAAAATTAGATATATTTTTATCTAGAGATAAAAATATTAGATATTTCTCTGCCTTGAGGAGGAGGAATATCTCATATTTCAGACAGTTCTTTATTCAGTATTTACATCCAATAAAGGCTCCATCTCTCCCTTACCTCCCCACACCACAAATATTACTTTGTCTACTCTCACTCTTTCCCGATACTGTTATCATGGGGAATAGAAACTTTCTGCCACTGTTCTAAATTATAAGAAAGGAGAAGGGTATGTTACATTTATTATAGCTAATGAAAACAGTTATCAAAAGGAAAAATAAAAATACAAAACCCTGTAAAATTTACCCAGTATTACTTCAGCAAAATGTTGTCACGGCAACCTATATATAACCAACAATATTTTGGATGTAACATTACAAGAAAAACTGGAAGAAGTTGATAAGCAATAACTAAAGTAGGATGAGTCAATTATATAATAGGTAGAGACTCTAAATAACAGTCATTCACTGTAGAATCTGATCCAAACACATATGCTCTTTCCAAACTAAAGTTGTTGAATAAACCACACAGCAAGATACCTCGAAGAAGATTCTTCAAAAAGTACTGTGAGATGTAGCTAAAAAATTTAACATAAATCTAGATGAACTAGTTAAATTGAATCATATGCTGAAGAATAGAAATGTGATAAAATGTAACAAAGTTGTATTTGAAGGACAGAATGAAAGAAGAGACAACAGTTTCTAATAATTCTTTCTTTCTTTCTAATATTGGCGCAAGGCCAGAAATTTTAGCGGGGAGGGGTAAGCTGATTATATTGACCTCAGTACTTGACTCGTACTTTATTTATCGACCCTCAGAAGGATGAAAGTTGACCTCGCTGGGATTTGAACGCAGAACGCAGAGTCGGTACAAATACTGCAAGGCATTTTATCCGACGCTGTAACGATATTTCTGGCCCGTAATCTTCGTATTCCCGAGACCCATGTACACTAGTCTGTGGAAAAGAGTTCGATGCACCGGTTCTACCTGTCTCCTCTCTTGATTCTCGTCTTAAAATCAAGCACACGCTTCCATATACCCTTTCCGGTCAATGGAGCACACATCCTGCCACACATTGGTCAGGCCATCTTCCAGCTATTCTTTCAAGGGCATCTGGAAGCCCACTTCGTCCTTTCCTGGATAAATTCCTTGGGCAAGGAGGTACTGTCTTCTGTGACGTATCTCGTCCATTTCCTCTTTTCCTTGAGCTGATTCAAGACGAGTTGTTCCTTTTTACCCACAACAGTTGCAAAAGATGGAATGTTGTTGTGTTTTTGGTGGGGGCACTGTCGTTACTGTTTGAGCTGGGTTTTTTTTCCATTCAAATTAGTGCGTCCAACTTTATTCTTTTTTGTGTCTTCCATTGTACAACTGTATCGCAGAACAGGAATGGTGACAGTGCATGACTTAATACAGGCACGCCGATAGAAATGGCTTGGGTATGCCTGTCGCATGCCCTCCAACTCACTACTAAGAACAACACTTTTCTAGGTGCCACAAATAAAGAGAAAACGTGGTGGAACAAAAGAGACGAACCATGGATAAGGAGCTGAAACGCCGGGGGCTGTCTTTCGAGACTGCCCTCAAAATGGCAGAGGATAAGGTTAAATGGAAATATTTTCTAGAAATCGCCCCATGGGCCAATAGGCACGAAGTGGACAAATAATGATTGTACAACTGTAAGTGATTAAGCTTGGAGCGCTTTCTGATTTTTTTCAAT
>JAOPUF010079949.1:0-11546 GCA_027564315.1 Enteroctopus dofleini | reverse complement strand
CACAGACACTAGAAAGGTTGTCATGCCACGCCCATGGCACAACTAAAGAGCCCTCTCTACCCTACATTTGTTTATCTCAAGTCAATGACTGAAACATTTCCTGAAAATTTCAACTCCCTACCTCATTCTAGTTTTATTTTATGACTGATAAAATATTTGGGAATGTTTCGAAAAATTCAGATCTTTGATTTCTTGTATTTTGTAGTCTTATAAATCGAAATATTATTAAGTAGATGCTTTGTACAATCTATTTCCCTTATCTCAACCAGAAAGTATATTGAAAAACACTAAAATTAGTGCCTACAAATCAACTCTTATAAAATAATAGATAATTGAAAATGAAAGAAATTCACTGAAATCTGGATTTTCATGGCAAATTTTCATGAAAAGCCAAGTTTAAGGTTTAATAAGTCCTTATTTGGGTATGGTAGGTATCTCAGTTACTGTAATATTGAAGTCAGTTATGAGATAAAGTCAAAACATCAAAATTTAGATACATTATAGGTTACTTCCAGCAATTTAGTGGGTCCAAAATTGGTAAAAAATGAAATATTGCTAAAAAACATTTTCTTTCTATTTTCAAAGAAGCCTAAAAGATTCCAGCCAATCAATATCATATATTTATAGGAACTACTCATAGAAAGGAATGCAGAAAAGTAAAATACATGTATGCAACTTTACTTCAACATTTGATTTTTACCCCCTGAAAACAGACCAAATTGAAAAGTTACTTGATTTTGGCAACATCAGCACCTCGTAAAGCAATGTGCGGGATTTAGAATGAGTTTAAAAGTAGATAAGTCTTGAAACTTGACATCTTGACGAAAGAGTTCATTTGATTGGCAAACAAGGCTTCCCATAGCCATGAGTACCTTTGGAATCAGGGGATAAAAAATTTAGGAAAGGCTCTTGATGGACTACTAAACTTGTCACTGCCCGCATTACAAAACACTTATGTAAAGATGTCCTAAAACTTGACTTGATATTCAGATTATATAAGTAAAATTTTAAGCATACAATACCTATTAATACTAACTTAATAGATGGTTATAGGCTTATAAAAGTCATCCAGGGGTTTAAAATTCAGGGTTAATGTTTTAACAATCACCTCAAACAATGTTACATAGCATTAGTATTTTCAATGAGCTTTGAATAACTTCTACTTGTATAGTTTTCAGCAAAGTGGACCCTATTTAGATAAAACATCAAAGCATTATAATAAATGAAAGTCTGTAACTAACTCAATAAACACTGTAATACTTAATTTGAAGCAAATGTAAAAATTATCAACTAAAATATTCATATATAATAGACAAAGGCGACACATATTAAACTTTGTACAAGCTTAATGTCATCTTTATCAAATACATAATATTGCCTAGTACTTCCAGAGGGAGGTGGAGCTACTTTAGTGATAGTATCATCAACTGGAATCCAGCATACATCGTTATGAATCGGCCAAGAACTGGGTTGCTGGGCCTTTAGGGTGGAGAAACTTGACATTTACATCCCTGTTTTCTTGTGAAACATGCCAATAAAGGTTTATTAAACCTCAAACTTGGCGTTTTATGAAAATTTGCCATGAAAACTCAGATTTCAGTGAATTTTGTTCATATGCACTTGTCTATTATTTGTAAAAGTTGATTTGTAGGCACTGATTTTAGTGTTTTTCAATACACTTTCTGGTTGAGATAAGGAAGGGAAATAGCTTGTACAAACCATCTACTTAATGATATTTCGATTTATAAGACTCCAAAGATACAAGAAAATAATAACAATTTGACCTTTTCAAAAAAACTCACAAATAAGACCAGGTAAGGAGCCGAAAGTTTCAGGAAATGCTTCTTTCATTGACATAAACAAGTGGTAAACATTTGAAAGCATTTGAAGACATGTCGGACAGACCTTTGTTGAATTTAGTTGGAATGACCTAAAAGGAAAAGCTGAAGAGGTGGCAATGCAAGAATCCCAATGTGTACAAAAGCAATTAGTGTATGCTAGTGAAGACACTGTTGCATGGAATACTCGAAGAGAAAACAATATCAGGTGACATTAATTGGTGTGTGCTAATGAAGATACTACTGCACGGATTACTCGAAGACTGAGTAATGCAAATGATGCAATGACACAATTTTGAAGAAATGCCCACGAAGCAATTAAACATGTTTGCTTGATTATCAATGAGATCATCTTCCCGTTATTCCTTTTGCTTTCATGACGATGAAGAGGGATCGAAGGACCATGAAAGCTATTCTGAAAATGATTTTCTGCTAGTGGACAGGCATCAGCTATGCTGTATGAATGTGATTTCTTCTGAATGCCAAACATATCTATGGATAAAAGAGCATAAAAGTAGCTCAACTATACAAAATCCAAAGTTTTAACATTGTTGTACCAATGGAAAATTCAAGCTACCTCAAATTATTGAATTTGGCTCAAACCAGCTCTGAATTTTGTCAAAACATTTGGAGTTAAAATAAAGCATTAAGTTTCACCTCAAGTGGGGCAAACTATGATCGGGACCTAACTTCAAACAGACATGGTATCTAGAGAGTTCAAGGTGCTGTTTCACCACCTTCTGTCAACTGGACTATTGCTGATCAAACAGCATTCTTTTCCCAAATTTACATCTATGATACAGACATTTCAAACTAACTATCAAATGCGCATTATGCCACATTTGAATGAACAGACTCTGATACTTCTACAGGGTCTGTTTTATGAGCACAGTAAGTACTTGAACATTTATATACTACATATCATCTCACTTATCATTTAAATATTGTCATTAGTTCATGTTCTGCAAGGAATTATGATGCTCCTACTGCTTTTGAAATAAGGAGAAAATAGTAGCGGACATCATGACGTTGTTTTTCGTAAACCCGATCAAGGTTTGCAGTAACTTAGCCAACTGAATCAGGATTACGATCCATTGCACTTTGTTCTTTTGTTCTCAAGAGGAAAAAAAGGGCTATGACATGATACCCATGGTTGTCAATAAAAAAACAAAAAAACTCAAATAGGCTATTATGCATACAGGATGATGCATCAAATCAATAATTTTGAAATATTTCGGTTGGGAGGAAGATTATCTCACAAGTACATTATCGATAGCTATTTCAAAGTTGAAGAAGAACGGCTCTAATGTGTTCGAAAGAATCAACCAGAACTAAGAACAGAATGTTATCAAGGCTTAATGAACCAAATTTAAAGTGACAACCAAAATGGCCATATTGGTAGTTATGTTGTGCTTCTGTATTCCTTCATTTGCGGACCTAGATTCTATATAAAATAAAGACTTTTTCAGAAATCGATGCGCATTTTCGCCGCTATGGGAAGCTAGATCTGTTCCGTACATTCACATGTAATCCAAATTGGTCGGAAATTGTTATAGAGCTTTAGGTGCACCAACAACTACAGTAACAGCCAGGCTTGATTTCCAGAGTATTCAATTTGAAAGTGAAGGACTTGCTAAAAGGCACTATGTAGAAGAATGTACTTGGAAAAATTAAAGGCTTAGTATACTCAATTGAATTTGAGGAGAGAGGTCTTCCACATGCACATATGACGATAATCTTGCAGTATTTATGTCCCTTTACGTTCTGAGTTTAAATCTCACTGAAGTCAACTTTATTTTTCATCCTTTCAGGGTCGAAAAAATAGATACCTGTTAAGTACTGGGATCAATATAATCAACTGAAACCCTCCGCAAGAAATGTTGTCCTTGTGCCTATGTTAGAAATAACTGATTAGTGAGAGGGAGGAGGATGGGGTAGTACCCTTGATTTTCGCAGGCCCTCCCAGACTGATGAGACTGATGTCTTCCATGTACACATATGCTTATAATTTTGGGACAAGATTAACCTCACACATCAGATGATTTCAATATGTTTGTTTCTGCAGAGTTTCCACAGAATGATCCAGAATTGTTGGAAACCATTTTGAAGTGCAACTTACTCTGTCCTTGCAACAATAGATGTCTCAAAAATGATGCCAATGGAGAGATGAAATGTTCAAAAAAGTATTCAAAGGATTTCCAACTACAATCATCTGAGAGGACCGATGGTTACCCACTATATCGACGCAGACCTATCACACTGCATGTGAAGAATGCTTTACATATAATTGATTGGATGTGCCATAAAACTCTTGGATCATCAAAAAATACAATTCACATGTGAATGCTGAAATATGTACATCAATTACGTCCATCAAATATATCTACACTATAGAATTTCTCCTGAGTTACAGAATACGGGAAGAGTAGAGCAAGAGGAATTATGCATTAATGAACCTCAATGCTACATTTATGCCAGATATGTATCAGCATCAGAAGCACTTTGGCATTTTTTTAACTTTCGCATTCATTTCGGACATCCTTCCATTAAGAAATTAGTGATTCATTGTGAAAATGAACGATGGATACTATCTGTGAACGATGAAAATGGGTAAATTTGTGCGCTGGAGAGAATTCATGAGACTGCTCTCACTCAAAGTTTTACTACAAATCACACAGATGAGTCTACTAAATATATATTATACTCCAATTTACTAGAGCACTATGTTTGAAATAAATTGACCAAAAAATGGACAAAGAGAAAATGTGGATTGTCAGTTGGATGAATCTATTTTGTCAACGCTCGAGAGTCTGAAAGATATCTGTGTATGATTTTACTACAAAAATCTAGGTCATGCTCATTTCAGGATCTGAAAACTGTTTGGTAACAACAATGCCAAACATACAAAGAAGCAGCTGTATGCTGCAAGAATGGTCTAATCGAGTATGATGAGGAATTTGATAGAGCCATGGATGATGCTAGTGATTTTGGAACCTGTTCTTCACCTCAAATTCGAAATGTGTTCATTTCAGTATTGCTCTTTTATGATATCTCAGATCAATTGGGATTCTCAAGTTGTCTATGGTAGAAGATCATTGACCACAGTATGCTAACGATGATGATGAACAGTTAGAGAGGTGTGTTATCCCTGTTTTGCAAACTTCCTCTCTCTGAAATGAAACTTCACTTCATAAGCTCATCCCTGGTTGTCTGCAACAAATGAATCAGAAATGTTTGTACCACCTCCAAATAGTGCTTACAAGATACAGAGAACTGAAGCGAACAGTCGAAAAGAAACATTGAACCAATAGCAATGACATGCTCTTTACACCTTAATAGATGGTATATAGAGCAACAACCCAGGTTCAAATCTTTTCCTTGTTGATTGTTCTGGCGACTCCGGAAAGACAAATGTCAACCGAACACTTATTGAGTATGTGGAAGCATGTTTGGACCAACCAGTTCTCACTTGCATCTACAGGATAGGCTGCATTGTTCTACAAAAGTGGTTTTAGAACTCATTCAACTTTCCATATTCCAATTTCCATTGACAAGTATTCTGTTTGCAGTATTGATGTCAACAGCAAACTGTAGTTTCATCTGTTGAGTTGAAGCACCACAAATGTATCTGTTGATCGCACATTTCGTGATCTTTTGCAAAATCATTTACCTTTTCGTAGCAATATCATGGTGTTTCTAAGTGATTTTCGACAAACACTTCCTATCTTAAAGAAAGTTGGTAGAGTTGCTACTGTGAACATAATTAGGGCCCATTTGTAATTTTGGAATAGAGTGACAAAACTGAAACTTAGCATGAATATGTAACTACAGAATCGAGAGAACCGTGACTGAGTAGATTTTCTGCTTTGGTTGGTAAATGGGGGGAACAACTGGACTCTGATGGCAAGATTGAGCTTCCGAATAGTGTTGAGGTTGTATCGAATTAATGTGAAATAAATAAATAAAGTTTTTGGCAGCTAATTGGATCCTGCAAAATTCACAGACTGAGCAATACTAACCCTTATTAATGAGTTGTTGATTCTATAACTGAGTAATTTATCAACATAATTAAATGCAGAAACAGTCACTTACGAAAGAATTGATTCCTGCATTGATGAATCTGCACAATTATCCAATGGAGTTCCTAAACAGCTGTAATTTTCGTGGAGTATCCCATGCTTTGACCTTGAAAAGAGATATATAGTAATGCTATCACCAAATTTAAATAAGGCTAATGGGATTTGCAATGGAACCACAATTCAAAATAAGCCAAAACATGCCATTGTGACAAGAATTAAACTGAGATCTTCTGACACCAATCTGCCATTCACCTTTATGCGATTACAGCTTCCAATTTGAGTGGCTTTCACAATGACAGTTAATAAATTTCAATGTCAATCATTGAATAAAATAAGTCTGAACTTCCCAACTGATTTATTTGTGCATGGATAATTGTATATAGCTCTGTCAAGAACTATGTAGGGTGATGCAGGTATAGTGACAATGTAGAAAAACGTCGCCAACATTGTGTACACTGAAGCTTTCCAGTATTAAAACTTTCTTAACTTTTGTATCATACGGATACTTCATTCATATATGTTCTTTAGTTTTTTTAGTTTGTTTTAGACATTATGGCCAACGTTCAGAGTTGAATGTTCTATGTTTTTGTGTTGTTTCTACGTATATCCATGAGTCCAATGTTTTTGTTAGGTTTTTCAGTGTACATGGCCTCTCTAGTCGGTGAGTCAGCGAATTGGTGGAGGCTGCTCTACTTTTGTTGTAGCCATTTGCTGATAGCTGTTCTGGTATGTTAAACAGAAATGCATCTAGATGCCTTTTAATAGTTGCAAGGGAAACTTTGGTCACGTTTTGTAATCCTTTTGGGAGACGGTTGTACAACTGAGGACCTTTAAATGCCAAACTGCTGCAGTATAGGTTCCTGATGCGATAGTTTGAGGAAGAGATTGTTGGGATCTAACAACCATTCCTCATGTTTTTTCTCTCTTGTATGCCAAATCAGAGCAAGATTTTCGAGAATCTTCCACATACTCTTCCAAAGAATAGAGTTGTAGTTCCCAGTAGTTAAGGTATCTGAGTGTTTTTTTTTTTTTTGTGAATGCCTTTCATAATCTCTCCAGTTAGTAGGTAAGGTTTTGGCTGCTAGGAGACAATTGTTATGAGCAGTAGTCCAGCCTGCTCAAAATAAGAGATTCCCAGACTATCAACATCACTGTCGGGTCCCTCATAGTAAATGTTCTCAGTATCCAGCTCTCGACAGGTTGTCACAAACGTTTTCAGAGTTTCGGATTGTTTCCCTGTTTCGATCAAAGTAGAACACTTCATTAGAGAACCTCTTTTCGTAATGGAGGACATGAAATTTTGTGGCGTAGAACGACATGTATAGTCATTCATTCAGTTGTAGATGGTATCTAGATCTTGTTATAGTGCGTAGATAATGTTGTTTGTCTTGATCTCTAGTACCACATTGGTGTCGTCTGTATAACTGCTGGGTGTGGGCGATTGTATATTTTTGTCTATGTCTAACAACATTATGAGGAACAGAAAAGGACCCAGAATGGTACCTTGCTGTTCTTGAGTTATTACCACAGACTTTTTGGATAGGGCTCCGTTGTCGCCACTCTTTGACTGTGGTATTTCAGGAAATTGGAAATCCAAATGCCAAACGAAATCAAGGTATACACAGTCAACCTTTCATCTAGATAGCAGACTTTTCAGAGTTTGGTTGTGTTGTAGAAACTGTATCAGACAGTTTCTTCCACGATAGAAGCAGTGTTGGGTTTTGCGATAAAGCTTCTGTTGGTCTAAATAGTTTATTACACTTTTGAATATGATTCTCTCCAGGACTTTTAAACGGTAGGATGTAAGTGACACAAGTCTGTAATTGTTTGTTTGTGCCCTACTGCCACCTTTATGAATCAGTGTTATTGCTTCTTTCAACATTTCTAGTAGTCGTCCAGCATTTAAATAGCTCTGATAAAGTATTTTTAGGAGACTAGTAAGATTGGCTTTGCAGGATTTCAGGAGTAGAACTGGAAGGCCATCTGGGTTGGAGTCGAGTTTGTGTCAAGATAGCTTATTAATTCGATTATGACCTACTCTGTTAAGTTTATGTGTTAGGCTTCTGTGAGAAATTTTCTGATAGAATATATTAGGATGTTCAATATCTTGCTCTTTTCCCATCTGGGAAAAGATGCTTTCATATTGCTCATTGAACAGATGGCAAATCCATGAAGGATCATCCGTATACAAGCCATCTTGACAATGAAGCAGACCAATTTTTTTTTTATTTTAAGACAGGAGACTCATGTGCATAGCGAAGAAAGCATTTGGGTTTAACTTTATCCGCTTAGCTACCGAGAGTTCTTTCCTTGATCTTTCATCTTTATGGGAGCCTACCAATGCAGTTTCAATGATTTTTTAAAAATGTTTAAAATCTTTTTGCTAGTTGTCACCGTGTGAGAACTGGATTGTTGAGTAATATTCTAGCTTTTCCTCATGAAGATTAGCCTGTCTCCGGAAATAGTGTGTTTATTATCATTATTATTTTTATTTGGATACCTGGGACGACCGAGAGACTTTACCGCTTTTAATATTTCTTTGTACAAGTTGGATAGTTACCTTAGATAGTAGAGCGCTTACTTAGCATGTGAGAGGTACTGAGATCGATACACGACATCTCCAAAAGCACTTATGTTCGAAATGGATATTTCTTTGTACAGAAATTCAGTTATGTTATCCAGGCTGAGTTGTTCGAAATTAAAATACCAAATCTACTCCTCACAGGTGAGTCTCAATTGCTTTCCAGTCAGCTTTGAGGTTAATATCCGAGAATGGAAATTGTGCAATTTGTGGTTTCTGGTCGGGAAATCCTTTTCGGTTGTTACAGACATACGGTGTTATACATACATATGTTTTAGTACTTATCTATATTTTTTATCCTATTTTGATTTTTAAAAATCATCATCATCAACAACGACTGCCAAAGTTTACCTGATTGTGAGGGTAATTTTGGGACGCTCTGTACGATGAAAAACAAAGCCTGTCATAAAAGAGCAAATGAGCTCAAGAGAGTCAACGGCTATCTAATATCGATTAGGTGCTCTACAGCATCACCTCAAATGGGCTGATATACGTCACACAGTGGACGTCTAGCGGCCAGTTGCAGCTGTAGAATCCGTATGTTTTGACTGTCCTTGCCCTGCTGTGCATACTACAGCTCACCGAGAGAGTGCTACAAGTAACTGTAAAAGCTATTAGCACTTACGTCTTTTACAGACAGTCCTATGAAATAAGATCGATAAGTCAAAAGCATACCGGGTTACCAAGGATTGCACTGGTTATCTTCCGCTGCGAGCAGCAGTGAAACATTCACTAGGATGCAAATCGAGCCTTTATGTAGCTCAATGGAATGTTTGAACGTTACTAGAGAGAGAGAGAGAGAGAGAGAGAGAGAGAGAGAGAGAGAGAAAGAGAGAGAGAGAGAGAGAGAGAGAGACTGATCGACCAGGGAGGCACACCACACTTGTGGCATTGGAGTTGGAAAGATACAACATCGATATAGCTGCTCTTTGATGGACCAGACTGAGAGAATATGACTGTATCGTGGATATGGAGTACACATTGTTTTAGAGTGAGAAACCAGCAGAGAAGAGACGCATGTTCGGGGTTGGCTTTGCCATAAAAAACAGTATTATGGCCAAATTAGACCAAAACCCAACTGCTATTAGTGATCAAATAATAAGGTAAACATGGTGTGGGAAGATGCAACTGAAATGGGGAACTTCTCCTCGCTTTGTTCTCTGAGTAGTGCCTCATCATTACCCACACCATCTTCAAAAAGAAGAAAGAACGGAAAGTGATCTGCAGGCATCCGCGCTCGGAGCATTGGTATCTCCTAGACTACAACGTAACTTGGCAGCAACACAGAGGGGATGTAAATATTACACGAGTGACAAACAGAGCAAACTGTAGCACAGACCACTAAATGCTTCGATCAAAGACAACCTCCACAGTAGTCCCCAAACTGAAATGGACCAGACCTTCCAAGCCCATTGGAGGAAGTTGGCAGATAGAAATGTAAAGGGCATACTAAAAAGAGATATGGATGAGACTCTGGAATTGTGAGAAACACAACAGCAAAAAACCAGGCTGTATGAACACAACAACAACAAGGAAACATCAAAATTAGTTTGCTCACGAGGATACTATTCATGCTTCAGTGTTAGAGCAACGCAACCAAACTCGCCAGAAATGTCTTCAGGCTCCCAACATTAGATTAAGATCTGCTAAATTCAAAGAAGCCAAGAGACTGCAACAGTACACCCAAAAGATGAAGTTGGAGTGGTGGGAAAACAAAGTGATTGATCTGTACACCGCAGCTGAACTGAAGGAGATATATGGACCTCGAAAGAGGGGTACCACTTAACTGAAGTCAACTGATGTTCGAGGAAAAAAGACAAATACTTTACCACTTTACAGAGCACTTCCAGCAATTGCTCAATTTACCAAGACAAGTCGAACAGGAAAATTTGGAAAATGTGACGCATCACACTACTATCAATGATGATCCGCTAAGTGTATGTTGGTTGCAACTAGGACACTCTTAGATAGAAAGGCCCCAGGATACAGCGAATTCTAGTAGAAGTATGGAGAAATAGAAGAAACAAACTCATTAGATGTTTCCACCAGTTGATGCTAGAATCATAAGAGGCTGATGTTGTCCCACAGGACTGGAAAGATGCTAGCAACAACCTCATATTCGAGAAGGGTGATAGAAATGAATGCAGGAATTATCGAGGGATTTCTAACAACACGTCTTGATACAAATGCAAGAAGATATCGAATTGAAATAAGTACCTTAAAAAGCAAAATAATGATAACGAGTAAAAACAAAAGCAAAATAGTCAGTCCAATTGAAATAGCAGGGAAATTGATGAACTATATTTAAGAAGAACAATAATGTAAGATGTGCGATCAAAGAAAGAAGTAAAATGCCGGATTATAGCAGCTACAGCAGTTTGTTTGGAAAACAATAAAAAGTTTACAATAACAACAATAATTCGTTTCTTAAAAGCACTAATAATTTCAACTGCACTTTATGGGTGCGAATCATGGATGCTGGATGCTGAAAGTGAGAAAAAGATCATCGCCTTTGAAAAGAAATGTTATAGAAAGATGCTTTGCATTCCATATACAGAACATCAAGCTAACAAGATTGTTAGGAAAGAAATTGATGGGAACACTGTGAACCACGAAACTCTTCTGTCAATTGTCAAAAGGCAGAAAGTGAATTGGTTTCGTCATATAACATAATACCATAACACTCTACTTCTAGTGAATATTGTCATGCAAGGACAAACCACCAGTAAAAGAGGAATAGAGGGACCACGAATGGGGTGGTTGAGCAACATCAAGAAATGGACAGAGAGGAAGATGGTGGAAAATATATGATTGAGGGTGGCGTCTGCATCTCTTGCTAAACAGAGTCAGGCATAGAAGGCAGAATCGAACGCCTAGCACTCTGTAGATCCCATATAACACTTAAAGATCACAAGCACAACTTCTTCACAACCAAAAATGCAGACCTTAATCCCCACAAAGATTGAAATTTTGAGAGTAAGCAAACACATTCTAGATAAAACATACGCGGGTGCGCGCGCACACAAATAACTCCCCTTAATCAATCAA
>JAOPUF010070087.1:0-11647 GCA_027564315.1 Enteroctopus dofleini | reverse complement strand
AATTATCCAAATTAGCAACCCTAGTTACAATAAGCAAGCAAGTCTTGAATTCCGTACATATAAAAATGTTTGGAAAAATGTCACAAGAGGACAGAAATTATGTTAACACCGGCAGAGAGTGTAAACAAAACCTTACTTTTATCTGAAGAGTGTACTCGGTACGAAATTCCTAAAACGTCTGTAAGTTGTCTTATTTCGTTTTCTGTTTCTGTAGTGTCTTTCTTGCCCTGCTTAAAATGGGAACACATTATCCATAATAGTATTTTGCCGAACATACACTAGATTTTCAGTCTCCACCGAATTACGAATGAGGTGGTGAATTCTGTAGAGGTGTGAAGCCGTTTCATTTACTTTGATAGCTACTTTAAGAAAGAAGGGTATGAACATCGCAACCTAATATGTCATTAATAATAGTGTCAATAAACGTAGATAAAAGTAAAGAAAAGAAAAACGTACGTCTAAGGAGTTTTGAGAGAAAAAAGTAAAGAAATTTAGCATCGGCCTAAGTAAGTTTTGGCGAAACATACTGTTTTCACGTTCGCTAACTTTAGCGTTCCTTTCTCTTTCGCAAATGAATGATATCAATAATAGTAATAATGCTGTAGCAATAATAATTTTAAACAAGTGAAGGAAATATTGTTCGCGTATAGCAAAGATAATTTTTTATCAATGCTCGACAACCACAAAACTCAAGTGTGTAATTTACAGCAAATCAAAGTACTTTTATATCATGGGACAGTAAATCCACGAATTAAATAAACACTTACAGAATACATCTATTGCTCCTAGACAAACTAAAATCTAAAGGTCGGAGAAAACACAGACAACCGTGAAAAGCTGATATATTAACGATGAGATGTCCCAAGGAAAGTAAAATCTACCTCTGCAAAAACGAAAAGGCATGTTACACTCCAAGATCGCCGAAACTATATATACATACACACATAACCATATATACGCAATTTAATAAACATCAGTCTTTTAATAAAAATGTATAAATATGGCGTCAAAAGTAGGAATTCTTCTACTATTTAGGAATGTTTCTGGTACGTTTAAGTAATTAAAGTAATATACTATTAGGTAGACCTATGGTACCGGATGTCTGATTGCCTAAATGATAAGAACGGCCGATGGTTCGTATCATGTCAACGGCCCATCCGTATGGCTAAGGTAGTAATCTCCGAAATAGCCAATTCTAATAAGATGCAAACATGTACCACTCTGTATGAATAACTTGTTGCTCTAAACAGTGAAAGCAATGTAAAATTGACGAGTGTTGAATTCCACTGCTCTTGTAGGTAACGCTTAGATGTAGTAGGGCTCTGTCCAACTGACTTCTACTTGATACACATGAAAACGAAATCTTCTGTGGTAGGTCACCGACCCACTGATGTATAGAACACACAATTAATTGGAGTATGTCATGAAACATACCTTCATCCATTCAGTTGTTGATATAGTACTGAATACTTAATCTAGATCTCCAACTGAGTACACAGAGTCTTTGGTACCAGTGGAAGTCTTTATACAACAGCTTAGTTACTCTGTCAGTGTTCTATCATTAAGCATATTGAACTTTTTTCGTTTATTTTCACTAAGGCCTTGCTGGAGTACCGCCTTCATATTAGTGGTAGATAACTGGAGCTTATTATAATTTTAACATCAAGTGTATTGGGACGTATCGTACTAACTGGAATGAATGTTCAGGCGGTGAATCGACAGTCGTTAGAGTGTCGGATAGAATGCCTGACAGTATTCGTCCGGGCTCACTGCGATCTGAGCTCAAATCCCACCGAGCTCAACTTTGCCGTTCATCCTTTCGGATAGATAAGATGCAAATGGTGTACTGATAGATAAGGGTGGTGTACTGGTGGAGTCGTTAGAGCATCGGATTCCGCTGTGGCCTACATGGGTGGTAGACTTAATCCGTCGCCCGGTTTAACACCACCACCTGGCTATTGGGCACCTTTAGTGGAGTCGACTCTGTTGCAAACATTCGGGCCAGGTCTCCAGTCTTAGGATACCTTCCTCCCTCCAACTAGTCTCGGAGGCCCTGAAAAGGAGTGATGGGCTCTGCTCTTCCCTCCTGACTAACCAATAAAAAATATTATTCAGAGGTTGTTTGAACGATTTTCCAACAGGTGATCGTGTGTAAAATAAATACGACATTAAATAATCAGTTGCGCTTGGCATCATTTAAAACACAGGACTATGAACTCTGAGACTGGTATCGCCATGTGTAATACTTCTTGTATATATAATCAACTACAATTTCTTCGTATGAATACAACTAAACCATTCGTGGTTTCTGAGTGGTGTACAGATAAGTACAACACTCAAGTAAGTGAAGTGACCTACAGGTAAATACAACACCTCTTTAACTAGGGTGACATACAGGTAAGTACAACACCGTAGTATCTAGAGTGGCCTACATGCAAGTACAACACCCCAGTAAGTAGAGTGACATACATGTATGTACAGCACTCAAGTAAGTGAAGTGACAAGCTGTTAAGTACAACAGCCTTGCAAGTGAAGTGACATACAGGTAGGTACAGCACCCAAGTAATGAAGTGACATACATGTAAGTACAATACGTCCGTAACTAGAGTGACACACTGGTAAGTACAACACCTAAGTAAACGGGCCAACAAGAGAGCCCCTTCGTGGTCACTCGACCTGCTAGAAAGAGCAGCCAAATATCCTTCAAATTACAATGACTTTCTTAGGAAAGGACATGTTAGATACTGTAGTCTTAGATATACATGGACGCAGCATGACCGAAGGGTTAAGAAGCTCGCTTCACAATCACGCGGTCCCGGGTTTGATCCCACTGCGTGGCATCTTAGGCATGTGTCTTTACCATAGCTCTGGGTTGACCCAAGCCTTCTGAGTGAATCTGTACCTGTAATTTAAAAAGGTCCAGCCGTGTCACACTGATTCGTCCTGAGAATTACGTTATGGGAACGCGTGTCTGTGGAATGCTCAGCCGCTTACACGTTAATTCAATGGGTAGGCCGTTCCGTTGGTCGAACAATGGGACACTCATTGTCGAAACAGGCGGAGAACCCATCAGAATCTATCAGATATACAAGACAATGGTCGGGGATGGAACACTTTTGATCATAGATCTGCTCGATCAGGGCTGAACTGTGGCAAGGCAACAACTATTTAAGCTGATTGATATAGATTTAAGTACAGCACCCAAGTATATATAAACAAGTATATATTTCTATACAACAGAAATGAGTGTTTTGAGATACAAACACATGGATTATTAATTTAATACGTTACCTATTCGGTCATTATGTAGTTCAAATATGTAGTCTACTTTCACATATACTTACATGGTTATTTGGTGTCTTTTGAATTTTGCATCATACGAAACGAGTGCTGGTTTGTTCGGATATTTTTCTGCCCAACTACGGATTCTTTCAGGAATCGTCTCATACGAGATCTTCGCATTGTCGTTTGTGTGAAGGTAACTAGCCATTTTATAAAATCACGAAGTTCACGTTTCTGATTTCTAAAGAAAGACACAAAAAGAAAAAGAAACTATAAATATCTTCCATTTTAAACAAAGATGAAAGTAATGATATTCTGAATTTAGAAACAAGCAGAAACAAATGTTTGTGAAATCATTTCATCAATGTAAACGTCGGTAAGGAAACATTTGACCTCCTTCGCCATGGTTACGTTTTATCTAAATAAGAACGCAGTATACACTTCTAATTGTATGGGAAGTATAACGTCAGTTAAACCATAGAGGAACTACATTTTTTATTTAAACGTATTACAAGAAGCTGTACCTCACCCAGTTGTCTTTTACCTCGAAGGAGAAGGCACCAAAGTCATGACAGGTCATTGAAATAATATGGGATTCGAGAGATATCGAGAAAACATTTCGTCTTCGATAACGTTTATGTATAATATCTAATATAATGGTGTCCTCTTTCAACAAGTCTCGTGTCTTTATTAATATAGCTTTATGACTATACACCTAGTCACTGTATGATTATACATCAAGCTGTATGACTATACACCTAACTAACAACTCTCTGCTACTTCTCTTAAAGACTATAAACATATCAAATTCGGTGTCACTTCTAACAAGTAAACCACCTAACCCTTGGCTAGAATGTAGTGTGTATTTAAGAGAGACAACTACCTCATAATATATTCTACTACACAATATTCATTCATTATGTATCATACTTTACCAGGGCGTCAGCGACCCCACACCTCCTCTGCGATAGAGTGAAAGTGGCTGCACTGGATGGAAGGTACACTCTGTGTAGTCCCCCACACCCTTCTCACAGCGCAACCGATTATGAGTGAGACAGAGAGAAAGAGGGAAAAAGATATGACCCACAGTACTTTACTGGCACTTTATTTATTGACCTCGATAATATGAAAGGTAAAGTTGACCTCGGTGGGATTTGAACTCAGAGCGCAGAGAGCCGGAAAAAATACTGCAGGACATTCTTCTGACGCTCTAACGGCTCAATCAGTTCACTGCCTTACTACGAAATGTATCTATAGGTTTTAGCCAACACTATGTATAGACAGATGTAAACAACTTGCCTCAGTATACAATATATTCGTGGAGAGAAAATTAGTGATCAACTGGACTATCTTCAATCCTATGTTGGGATTTCATCAGCGAACAAGAACACTCTTTAAATGTCCACTGCGTATAAACCCAGCTACCACGAATACGTTATATGTGCAAATCGGTCTATCTGATTAACTTTAGCCCTTAGTAATAGTGGGTTATAAGCAGTCTCCGTGGACAGTTAAAGAGAGTGTTCGATCCCAACACAGGATTGAAAGTAATCCGGCTGATCCTATTTTTTTCTCTCCACGAAAACATTGTATATAGAGACAAGTTGTTTACATCTGTCTATTCATACAGCGTTGGCTAAAACCTTTAGATATATTCTGCAGTGCATTATGGTATTTAAATAAAACACTGTTAATGCAACAGTAATATTTATTAATCAAGCTACCTCATACTACAATAAAATAGGACATTCAATAAGGCCGAAGTATTTTAAACCATTTTGTCATACAATAAAAAAATCTTCGTATGCAAGAAGAACTGCAACTATTCAAGTCGTATTAGTATCATTTTTCTGGCAAAATGGATGAATGACCTAGCTGATGTGCTATGGTAACGAACAACTAGTCTAGACCACGACCGGCCAGGATACTAACGTTTCAAGGACTGAGCTTCATATACGCATGTTATGGTGTTATTTATTTCACAGCTGTAAACAGTGGCAGTATCGATATATTTCATGAGTGTTTTGTTATCTTGCAGTACTGAGTTCAACTCCTCTTGTATATATTGGAGTTCTGAGTTCAACCCCTCCTAAAGATATAGCCTGCAGCTATAGCCACATATGGGTAGAGGACAACAAGCCGTGTGAGTCGGTATTTCTCAACTGTCATAGGCATATGAAATTTACTATTCACCCGAAAAATTAACATAATTTTGCTATTTGCACTACGTTACTTGCCACTGATAGAAATAGTAATCTCCGAAGTAAACAGCAGTAGCAGCCATCGTCACAGCTAGCCAGTTACTGCTTATCTAGGCAAAAATTAAAACCTATTTGCTTTACATAAAATATATATAACCGGGTTAATTTGAATGTTTACGATTTTAGAAAGCAGTCGTCACCATTGTCAATATCATCGTAGTGGTTGTTGGACAATAGATATCATGAATATGTTGACATATTTAAAACTTCGGAGTTTTACTTGTTTGGTAAGTGACTTCATTTGAAACCGTGTGTTGAAACCGAAGCAATTATATCGTGGAAGAGTCAATTTAGAAATTTAAAAACACACAGAAACTGTTTTATTCACTTTATTCTCACTGATTTCATGAGGCGTAAAACTTTTCGTCGTATCACAGCCGCCTAGACACTGACACAGTGTCAGTGGTGCGAGGAAAATGTTGACACCTCACGAAATAAATACAAAGTGAATATACAATTTGTTGTAAGTTTCAAATGGTTAATTAGACTCTTGCACGATATAATTGCTAAATCTTAAAACTTTTACTCGAAAGTCGAAATATGAACCCCCGCCTTTACTGAAGATAAGCAGATAAAAACCTTCAATACCTTATTAAATATGTCCTTACACATTCAAGAGATTTTAAACACAAATGGATTTACTTACCACAAAGCAATTATACTGAAACAACAATAAATTATTTGGCACAACAAGATTGCAGAATATTTTAAATAATTATTAGATAATTCTACGAATTACTGTTTGACAACACTCGATGAATTATGTATTAGAAAAGGTATTCTGGAGTTACAAAGTTCAAATTTACCTATGAAGTGACGGGAAGTTGCTTCAAACAAAAATTGAAAAGCTATCCTCGCTTTCTGTGGTATTCGACAATAATTATGTGATTTATATTAATACATAATGAAATATGTATTTATCAACTAAGGAAATAATTCTGCGACTTATAACAAAATTTAGACGTGGCAGAAACAGTAAATTGTCGAATTAATTTCTTAAAATATTTAGTTTAATGCTTTTCATTCATAACTTCTGGATGTCGAAGCTGAAATGACATACAATTTCAGATTGGTAATACTATGTATTTAATGATAAGAAAATACTTTGAATTTAAATTCAAGTAAATAAGTAAATAAAATTTATTTCTTTTCTATTTATTTTGTTTAATATTTTAGTGGTGTACTAAGATTTGACTGACCTATCCATGAATAAGTAGATTTCACTGTTGTGAAGGATATGGAAGAAAATCCCTACAACCCATTCCCTCAAAGAAGTATTACCTAAAGACACTATCTATATGTAGGCTATCCACAACAAATTAGTCGAATATAACTCATTCCTTACCAACCAGGATTTGAACTCGCCACTGCAAGATAAGGTCACTTAGTCAGTAATATAATGCTGTTTACAGCAATGAACTCTATTTTAAATAAAATTAGAAAATCAGTCAAAATTCTTCATTTACAACTTCACTATATGTAATAGATCAATAAAAAAAAGTTTGCTTTCTAACAGAGAAGGAAATCTCCTTTATTGAAATTCATACAACAACAGTAAAAGTAACTTGCTAAACTTTAGAAAAGTCTTGTATATTTTGATTGTTCTGTTTACTGACTGTTAGATGGCATCTTTCTTTGTCTGAAAATCTCAGGTTTTTAAGTTTATTTACCTAAGAGTGTCAATAATTATAGTCATAAATCTAAATCTTCTCTGGTTAGAAAAGCTGTAATTTAGTTTCGGAGCACTAGTCCATAAGTGTTCTCTTTCTCACTGATTTTGAATAGACCTACGATAAAATGTATTCCAACTGTGAACTTCCCGTCTTTTTAAAGGTATCTAGGACTACATTATCTAATGAGTTCTTTCATTTTTAAGGACGATAGGGTGTGATGTGAAGGATATTTGGCTTCTATTTCTTGTAGGTCAAGGACCACATGGAGGCTCCCTCGTTAGATTGTCAAGTCTTGCGGCTGGCGCATGTTTTGATGGGAATGTTCCGCCAATACCCCAATGTGTTAAAACGTATGGATGTACTCAACGTCGGATATATTTATATTTAGTTTGAGGGAATCCTTCTTACGTAAGGCATTCTATAATATTTTAACAACAACGTCATACCGTATAGGCTGACCACATGTGTAAGATCTTCCACGGATATGGGAAATAATAGATATTATTGATTACATCTTGAGCTTTACTCTCTCTTTTCTTCAGCAAGTATTTTATAGTTATATCTTCTTTTTGGATTGCAAAGGCATAACCTTCAAATTGTGACAAGGTATAACGTTGCACTTCTCCAATTTAGGCCAAAGAGGTAAAAGATATTCTTCATCTTGTTTACATTTTCCATAAGTATTTCGTCGCTACTTTGCTTCGAAAGTTTGAAAGGCAGACGTAAGCGATCAGTTCTTTCTCATCAACCAGAACCTCTAAGACAGCTTAGAGGTTCTGCAGAGGAAACCAGACATTTTTTTGCAGAACATCAGAAAACACAACTCTGCTTTCCAAATGACTTTATTTGGAGCCAACACCATCAGAGAAAGGGGAATCATACCCACTTTTAAAGTAGAGGAACTAATCTAACACAAAATTTGATTACTTGAGACCCTACCCAATGAAGAGCCCCGGTTTCTGAAGCTGTAAGTTTTTGGTGACTTAAATAGACAGGCTCACAATAGAAACACCATTTCACCAAACACGATGTTTGACTTGATTCTTAAACTTCAAGAGATGGTCCATGCAAAGAACAGCTATATCAGGAGTTTCAAGTATCCACTGGAGTTGCGTCCTCCCTGGATTTTCAAGTTGTCATTGAAAAAAACAGGAGGCTCTCCGGAGAACATGCACGCCGTTTCAATGCACCAGAAAGCAATAAGGTTGCTGTCATCACGAGTAGAGAACCACATGCCAAATTAAACATTCTGAGGTACAAAGACAACACTGCCAACAATATAAATAAGACACATAGATCCTATGAGATGCTACAATATGTTAATTGAGAAGATGGATACTACTTTGGAAAACCACAGGACAGATCAAATTCTGCAAAACCTGCCTCGCGCATGGACGTCTATGCCTATCACTTGTTGATTCGAGTTAATTCAGTCACCAACTGGATCGAAGTCAAACTCCCTTCCACCCGTTTGCATTGAACACGTTTGCTAAAATGCAATCAGAGAGATTGTGCTACATTAGAATTCATCAAAAAGGTGTGATGGTAGACTCTTATATATGTTTATGACATGCTATCAATAATGATGTAACAGAAGAAGAGCTTGGCCAACTTTGCAACCTTCCTTCAAGTTTTACTGGTAACCGTCGGTACATGTACGAACGAACTCGGGATGCGATGACATATGTTCGCCGTTTGGCCACCCAGGCCTCTTCATTACTTTCACCTACAACTCCAAATGGATCGAAATTCAAGAAGATATTCTTCAATGCCAATACTTTCATATGCATGATCTAACAGCAGCGAATTACACTTAAACGTGTGGAAGATGATAGATTTGATTACAAAGTGACAAATATTTGAAGCAGTCAAGTGTCACATGTATACCTTAGAATGGCAAAAAAGAGACTTTCACACACTGTTTTCATCATATCAGGCAGGAGAGCTTCCAGACGTTGGCAGAGACAAATAGCTCTTTAATATTGTTACTACCAAGATGGCTCATGGTCCCAGCGGTGCTCTCAACGGGGATTCACCTTGCATGGAAGAGAGCAAATACACCAAAATGGACGCAACATGGCCAAAGTATTGTCTTATTGGGGATATGAAGATTCCCCGCAATATTGGTGGGTAGATTCATCTTGTAAAGTGTATAAAACAATATTCCTTACTCTTACTCGTTTTATTGTGTGGAGTATGTTCGTTATATAAGCGTTTCTCGCTATAGCTAGTGCTATTTCTAGTGCATCATTGTGTTAGGGGCTGCCCTGTTGGAAACAATCTCTGTTTGAAGATGTCGGAAACCGTCTTACTTATGCATGCTGCAAGATACCTTATTATGGTTGCGGGGTGGTTGGAATTCTTGCATATGTATATGGTTTCCTTGTTTGTTTTTCTGCATGGGTAGTTCCATTGTCCCAGTCTCATAGTATTTCACATTCTAGGGTTAACTGTGCTGAGAATACGCTTGCTGACTAGTCCCAAAGCACGTTGGAGGGTTTGATTAACCTGCATTTAGGATAGGAGAGGAGGTTGCTCTTGTGATCCTTAAGGGTGATGTAAGGTTTGTGAATGGCGAGGCACAACACACGGTCTTCCATGTTTAGCTGGGAGACTCGTTTTTTCGCTTCTATGTTTATGGTGTTATATGTAGAGGTGGAAGGACTAGTTGTTTTTGTATGTTTGATAATATTATTTGTCAGCAGTTTAGAGTGTGTTGTGTTATTTAGTTCATAAGTATTCTTTGTTTTGTATGTAAGTATATGGATGTTGGGGGATGGTTTGAAATATTTCTTGTAATTGTTCAATGTGTTTCGGAAGGAGTTGGTGTAGTGTTGGAATCTTGTCTTTTTTATCACGTTAATAATATCGTATGCGAAGTTTTCAAGCTCCTTAATTTCGGGGAAAAAACTCACCATCATTAGTGAACTTGATACCAGGATTATAATGAATGCTAGGAAGTTGGTCTTATACCATGGCGACTCCTATTGGTCTTATACCATGACCCTCCTAGGAGGGTGTCGTTCTGTTTGACGTCTCCATGGGAAGCTATGATGAAGCTGGGGTAATCAATCTTGTATGATGTTCATCCTACATTCCCTCAAAAGGCCTACAACCCACATAGCTCCCGGACTGTATAGAGATGACGACAATCTTATACAATATAAACGGCCACGTTGTTGGATTTACAAGGGCCTGATAGGGATATACAAGAAATTCGAGTTAAATATCACGATTAGCACTAACTTAAAAATAGCTTCAATTTAGACACAGGCTCCTACAGAAACCGAAACAAGGTGCCCATATACATACACAAAAGCTCCAACGAACTTTCTATACTCCATCAACTCTTATTGTTCGTAAGAATAACTTGTGTTCTTATGAATAACATTGAAGTTGGGGAGTATTTGGTGCTGTTGCATGTGTTGTTGTTGTTGCTGCTGGTTTTTCTGTTGAAGTAGCTCTGTTGGTAGATTATTCAGCTCATCACCAATCTAATCTGTAGTATCTGTAATTTTCAGTCACCTCAATTATAACATTCTCATCCCCTCCCCTCTCGTAAAATTGACTCACGTGCAAGACTTCTCTCTGCACTCTCACTCTCTACTTCAAGCGGTACTTAAAGCAGGTTGATGATATAATCGGAGGAAATAAGCTGATATGACTAAACTTACGACCTTGCCAAATGCTGACTACGGCACAAATGGAGAGGAGCGGGATATGAGTTTAAAACTTTTCAGTTGTGATACTGATAACTCATTTTAGTCCAAATAGCTGCATATAAGTACAGTGTGTAGATACAGTTCACTGCTATAAAGAGTTAGGATGCTGAATCATTAAGTAAAATCGATTCATGCTCACAAAACGGGTCTGTTTGCTGACTGAAGATATTTCCCTTCACTCTCTCAATAAAACGCTAAAGAAAACTTTGCAAGTCACATTATCTATTTATCTATCTATTTATGTATAAATACAATGCATATATACATGGATACACACACACACACGTACGCACACACGCACACGCACATACACACACACACAAACACACACAGAGAAAGAAAGGTATGATTTATTTAATTTTAATTCCCTCAAGTTCACTAATGAGTTTCCCTGTATTGATTAGTTTATAAAATAATAAATATTCTATGTCCACACTGTATCGACGTTTCTAAGGTCTCTGACCTTATCATCACAACAATATATGTTTCAATGTCCGCCATTTATTATTTCAAATCTTTAGTTAAAGGTTGGTGGATAGCAAAATCAGTAGAGCGCCAGAGAAAAAGACCTTGTGGTATTTATTTACATCTCCTTACGTTCTCTGTTCAAATTCCGACTTTACCTTTTATTCTTGCAAAGTCGATAACATAATTACAAGTTAAGCACTGGGATTGATTTAATGCGTTCCCCAAAATCTGTGGGCGATGT
>JAOPUF010060300.1:0-11829 GCA_027564315.1 Enteroctopus dofleini | reverse complement strand
GTGGAAGACTCATATTAGCCATTCAAGAACACACAAAACTGTTAACTTTACTTCATTTATTATTAGGTGTCAAAATTGTCGTCGCACTATCTGCGACTTGGTCACTGACATAGTTCCACTGCAGTGGAACTGTGTCAGTGACCAGGTCATTGTGCGTATTTAAAAGAAAGAAGAAAGGACATGTTGGAAAATTTAGTCTGTGATAAACTGTCTGAAAGCTAGAATGTCTTTGATCATAGGTCTTACTCAATCAAAGCTTACCTTGGGTTAAACAACAACAACATTTAAGTTGCAATATATTCTTTGCATTCCTTGGAATGTTGTAAAAACGAAGACCCAGTGTTCAGTAACGAGACAGCGTTACTTTTTGTTCTTTTTTTAGTTAATCAACAAAGTTCAATAGTTACAGCCAGTGAGCAATCTTTGGAGATTTCTTTAATATATCAGGGGCAAAAGGACACAGCAAGATACCACTTTTCCGATTCCGACAATCTACTACCTTTTTCTGCCTAAATATTAGATATATCTTATACCTGGTGTATACGAATGTACATCGCATTTTTGCTCCATAATGTACTCCTAGATTTCTAGACACGCATAGACACACAAAATACATACACATTCTCATCAACATTTTACTTATTCTCTCTGTAGTGGCTGTGTTTCGATTCCCGATTGGGCCATTACATGTTTTCAGCTTTTTCTCATGCATCCGTTTTCGTCACAATGTCTCCAAGCATTTATCCTCTCTATAAAAAGATTCATATCAAGGGTCCTATTGTTCAAAAGTACATTTGGTCACATTCAAAATATTTTCGTTTGACGAAGTATGTGTGCGAATACTGTTGTTTTTAATGTTGTTTTTGTAGTCAAACCAGTTGCCTGTGCTGTTAATTTTCCTTAATGAAATGTCGTTATCATTATTTGTACTTTATTTTATCGACCCCGAAGGATGAAAGGCAAAGTCAACCTCGGCGGGATTTGAACTCCGAGCGCAGTGAGCCAGAACGAATAGTGTGCATCGGACAGATTACCTCGCAGTATCAAATCCTGCCGAGGTCGACGTTGCCTTTCATCCTTCCGGGGTCGATAACATAAAGTACCACTCAAGTAATGGGGTTGTTGGCCTTTGTGCCTATGCTAGAAACTTGGCAGAGTCGTTAGCGTGTCGGACAGAATGCTTTGCAGTATTCGTTCTGGTTCACTGCGCTCTGAGTTCAAATCCCGCCGTGGTCAACTTTGCCATTTTATCTTTCCGGGGTCGATAAACTAAAGTACCAATCAAGTACTGGCGTTGTTGGCTTTGTGCCTATGCTAGAAACAATTATTATTATTATTATTATTATTATTATTATGAAAGGCAAAGTTGACCGTAAAATCCCGCCGAGGTCAACTTTGCGTTTCATCCTTCCGGGGTCGATAAAATAAAGTACCAGTCAAGTACTGGTGTCGATTTAATCGACTTACCTCTACCCTAAAAACATTCTGGCCTTGTGCCAATATTAGAAAGTATTCTTATTTTTATGGACGGCTGATGTTGAAGCCACGCTACTCATCGGCTCTGGAGATTTTGCGAAGTTTCCGGGAAAAAAAGTCAATACGACTTGAAAATTTAAAATGTTTTTAAATGGACGCGAATCCCTCAATATTAATGTTCGAGGGAGAATAAGAGTGAAGCTAGAGAGTGATAGAGAGTGAGGCAAAGGAAATATGAGAGGTGGAAGAAAGAAAGACAGTGAATGCTAACGTCATTCTGAGTTTACCAGAAGCAGAGAGTGGTAGCGATCCTGTTACTTCTGTATCGAAACAGATGCATGAAGATAACAACAATATAAACCACCACAGCGGAAACAACATAAAATACAACAATAACAATGCTAACAGCAACAACAATAACAACAGCACTAACAGCAACATTAACAACAGCAATAACAAACAAGAATAACAGCAGTAACAGTAGCAGCAACAACAACAAAGGCAATACCGACCGAGACAATGGCAGTAACAAGAGCAAAAACGCCGTTAACAAATTCAACAGTAAGAGCAGCATCACCAGTAAAAACGACGACAACAACAACAACAACAACAACAGAGGCACTGAGATGAACGGGAGTTTATTTAATTGCAACAAGGAATTCCCTAACTTGACAACTGCAGCAGTCAATAACAGCGGCAGCAGCAACGGCCACAGTGGTGCGGCTGAGACATCAGTTGGATGCACCACCACAACGACCTCTTCCTTCACCGCTTCAACAGCAACGAAGACTAGCAGCAGCATTATTGATACCACCACCAACACCACAACAACAACAACAACAAACACAACCACTGCTAGGGCAGCAAAAACAGCTGTAGATACAGCAAAGCTGACGCAAAACTGCTTTGGTATCTGTCAGATGCCATTTGTATGGCACAAACACACATTTAAAGGCTTTCTGCCCACCACAGAAAAGGGCAACAAACGGCAGACCCGTACTTCAGCCGACCCCACGTCAAAATCAACAACAACAACAACACGTAAACCATCAACAGCACAAACAACTACAACAGCAGCAGAAGCAAAACAAACAGCTGCAAGTGCAACAACAGCAGTAGTAGCAGCAGCAGCAACAACAACAACACACTACAACAGCAACAGCACCAACACTTCAACAGCAACAGGCATCCCCAAAGCAACAGCATACCTCGCAACCAACTCCCCCGAAAAGAAAACCTCTCAGCAGTGCCTTCCCTTCCCCAACAGCAAAACACAAACACGAACGCACACACAGACACAGACTTAGCTCTGCCCTCAGCAGCTACAGACGTCTCTGAATCGGGGGTCTCGCTGAGTGATGAAGTCGAGACGAGAAACCAACCTAAAGAGGTCTGTGCCGGAGAAAGGCCACCCCAAAAATGAAAGCCGGGATATTCAAAGGGGTGGTAGACGTTACCCAAGCCAGCAACACAACCAAACATACAACCACAATAACAACCACAACAACAATTTAAACGAAAATCACAAACACAACCACAAACACAAAAGGAAGAATGGAAACAAAAACAAATACAAGAACAACGACAACAACAACGGCAAAACACACAGGCAAACACACAGGATCAACCTTGCTACATCAATTTCATAATTGTTCGAAAGAGCAACTACGATTTGATAGAGGAGGTTGTGAATATCCATAACATTGGCATATAGGGGGAGGGGGGTGCTTCATTTAACTTCAAACAAAAACTCTCCAAGACAGACTCCTAATAAAAACTGACTAGAAAACTTACATGCAGCTAAAACAGAAAACCCCCGAGGACATTGGGCTCTTTCAAAATTGGCCCAATATAAATACACTAGGGAAGCCTTTCTTGAATCTCACACTCAATAAACGAGAAGACTGGCCTTCTCGAGGGCCAAGGTGAGTGACCGCCACTTTTCTTTCCCTTTTCTCAGACCAAAATGGCTACGCTTCTTAGAGTAGGGTGTATAAATGTTCATGGCCAGGGGTCGGCTTGGAAGCAAGAATACTTGCTCAACGACCTCAGGTCACTGAACTTGGATGTGGCAGCCATTAGCAAGACAAGGGTTTCCGGAGCTCACGCCCTCACGCCCGATTTCAACGACTACGAAGTGTACTCATCACGTGGCCTGTCGGGAGCGGGTGGTCGGGTGGACGTGTTGTCCCGGAAGTCCTTAGATCTCGAGGTACGGATAATCTTCTGGAACCGGACGGTAAGTTGGTGGTCCTGGACGTGAACAGCAGTCAAGGCGGTGCCTCCTTCAGACTACTCGCTGTCTATGCCCTGACAGGGGCAGGACGGCCTGATTTCTTCAGGTGTCTAGAAGCTTTCCTGGCAACGTCCCGCTCTTTAGTGCTAGTGGGTAACTGGAATTGCGTTTTGGATGCAGAGCACGACTGTGTGTGGCTAGTGCATAGGAGGGGGGGGGGTGCAAAAGCCACTAAAACCTGCTCGGACATTTCCACCTGTCCGAGTGGTACGGACTGGACTTCCAGGATGTGCCAGTGTGGGTATGGAGCAACCACAGTGGGTCGTCCAGATCGTATTTAGATAGAGTTTTCGTCGGGTCAGCTTACAGGGACAGTGTAGGATGCCTACAGTTCAAGCTCGTCGGCTACACAGACCACAAATTTGTGATCTGCATGGTCGACTTAGATAGGACCCATAGACAGGGGCCCGGTTATTTGAAGTTGAACGCGTCTCTATCGGTGCGCAAAGACTACAGGGATCGGATTAATTGATTTAGCTAGGCGGCAGTTGACGGGGGAAATCGTCAACAACCAGTGGTGGGGCATCCTGAAGAGGTCGATTAGATCAGAATCGGTAGCGTTTAGTAAGAGCTAGCAATACAGAGGAATAGACTGTAGCGAAAACTAGTTAGAAAGCAAGAAGAGGCGAATAGCAAAGGCATCACGACCGACGTGCTAGCAGCGAGAATGGCACCCGACCATTTCTTCAACGTGAAACACGAAAGCTGCGTTGTCAGAGTTAGGGCTCGTGCACTAAAACACGAGGGAACTAAAGCTGTCCAATGGGCCCGAGTGGTGGAGGCACGGCGTGGCAACAAAGCCATGATTCGGTCCTTGACGGACTGGAAGGAGCGCATGCTATTCGGTTCCAGTCAGATGTGTAAGGTGTTTCAGCAGCAGCTCGACTGTTCGGGGTGGTTGACGGTGTGTCGGGCGTGTGGGAGAAAAGGGTGTCAGTAAACTTCACTGCCTACCTAGACGGCCTGCCGTGACTCTCGATGGAAGAGGCGAGGTGCTGCGAAAGGTAGATAACAGCTGCTGAAATACGGAAGGTGATGAGCGGCTGCGCTAAGGGAAAATCGCCAGGTTTAGATGGTCTGCCCTACGAGCTTTACACGTACATGCCAGACTTGTTTGGCGAACTCTTGGCTGACGTCTACTGCAACTGGCAGCAGAACGGGAGCATTCCCAGTTGTGTGAGCCAGGGCATAGTAGCGCTGCTGAGAAAGGACGCCGACAAGGGGTACGTAGTGGACAACTTTCGGCCCATAACTCTACTGAACACAGAGTTTAAGATTTTGGCCAATGTGTTAGTGAAGAAGTTGGCGCTTGTCGTCGATGGCTTTGTTGGAAAACGCAAACGTGCGCGATCCAGAAGAGGTCCATCCACGACAACCTCCACCTCATGTGATACATCATAAAGGGGGTTGGGAAGTAAGCTGGCTTCGGTGGGGCTCTAATCAATTTGGATCAGTTGAAAGCTTTCGATAGGGTCGACCATCATTACTTGGAAGCTGTTCTGAAAGCGGCCGGTTTCGGGCCCGTTTTCAGAGGCTGGATCGCTGCACTGTACAGCGGCATCTCCTGGTGGTCAGAGTAAACGGCCACCTCTCGGAACCGTTTTGCATCGCGCTCTCTGTCCGCCAGGGGTGTCTCTCTCGCCTCTTCTGTACGTGCTGGCCCTCAAGCCACTGCTGTGGAAGCCAGAGCGATTAAGGGGCATCCCTTTCAAACTGGGTCAGCGTTGGAGGGCAGTGTCGGTGTATGTGCATGATGTCAGAGTCATTGCGTCGGACGTCACCAAAGTGGAGGCGGTCGGCACCATGTTGCAGGAATACGAGGTGGCGGCAGGCGCAAAGATCAACCCAGACAAGTTGGTCGTCTTGCAGCTCGCCACCTGGAAAGGTAAGTCTATGCTGTCGGACGGCGACGTGGGGTACGGGACCGACGAACCGGTTAAACTAGGACCGGTTAAACTGGGACCGGTTAAACAGGGACCGGTTAAACTGCTCGGGGTCTGGTTCGGTCCCGACCTCCAGGTGGACCGAAACTGTGACGTGGTAACAGAAATTGGCCGAGAGGAAGCTGTCCCTGAAAGGTCGGGTAGAGGTTTCGAATGCCTACGTCGTCTCCGTTATTGTTCATCACCTGACTGTCGTGCCCTACGCTAGACACGTGCTCAGGTTACACCACCTGCAGAGATTCCTGAATGGTGAGCGGGTGTGATTGCCGTTCGTGAGGCACGTCTTTCCGTAGCTCGTCTCCTTGGCGGAGCTGCAGTCCTGCGCGTTGTAAAGACCGAGGCTAGGTGACTGGCATATGGAATGTCACCAGGCACTCACCACCCTTTACCAGTCGGGCAACGGGATCAATGGGAGTTCTACTGGCAATTTATAGAGGGTTAGTGGAGGGGAAGAGCGACGACGTTCTCGGGGAAACTCAGGGCGTCACCGAAAACGAACTGGCTAGTCTATTCCGGAGAACTTTTTGGGTCGGGTACCACTATGGACGACTTCCAGAAGTCCTTGGCCTGGCAGTGCTACCAAGGGGCGCTACCGGTTCGGGATAAACTCTACAGTCACGTAAGTGTCGTCAGACGCACCTATTCGAGATGCGCGCAGAGTGACAAAACTGTTCTGCACCCACTCGTTCAGTGTCCGGGCATTGCTGCCTTGTGGAGTTATGTCGAATTGCTGCTGTCACGTACGGGACGGATTTGGCTGTCGGCCAATTCCATCGTGTGATTGCCACGCCACCCTCGTTTAACTGGGAAGGGAAAGCAGTTTTCCTCTGTCTGGGGAATGAGGTTGTGTGATGGACGAGTTTGAGAGGTCTGAGGAGAAATACTTTTCTCTTTGGTCGAGTTCTCATTGACGTTTTCAAGTTTTGCTTGAAAAGGAAGGTGAGGGTGGAGAGGGAGGTGTTATGCTCATGTGAATTTGACGAAAGGTGGGTGAGAGTGGCGAAAATGGCAAGAATGGATGGAACCACTCTAAGCATACGCCTGTAGGTCGGAGAACGTCAGTTGGAGAGGGCACTTGCCGTTGGTCTTAAGGGTGAGCTTGGATCTGTGGGGTTCCTCGACTGGCCCTAGATCGAGGTCCTCCTGTATCAGGAGGACTGCATCATCATCATCATTATTTGTATAATATGTATACTTAAATTTCATGTTTTTTTGTTACTAATTCGATTCTATTTGTAAATCCCCACATTTTATGTCTGTCTTTGTGATTGTCCCACATACGTCACCCTAATAGCAAATAAAAGAAATAATAATAATTTTCTTTTTTTCTTTGTCTGTGCACACGTCATCCAAAGTCGTCCGTTTGTAGTTTGTTTACCCATTTTGGGAACCATTTTTATTAAAGTTTATGTAATTTTGTTGTCGGCCGTTCATAGTATATTTCTATTTTTTCCTTCAAATGCAACCCTTTTTTTTTTTGAAAAACTAAAACATTTCTCGAATGTGCCAGTGTTGACATAGACCAACCACATTGGGACATTCAGATTTTATTTAGATAGTGTAAGGTGTCCACAATATAAACTAGTTGGCTACACATACCACAAATTTGTGATCTGCACTGTCAACCTAGATAGGACCAATAGGCAGGGACCTGGCTACAGGAAGATGAACGTGTCGGTCCCGGCATGCAAAGCCTACAGAGACCGGATTAGATAATTAGTTAGGCTACGGTTTACAGGGACAATCATCAGCAACCGATACTGGTGCGCTCTAACAAGGGTGATTAGAGTAGAATCAATAAGATTTAGTAAATAAGTAGTAATAGATAACAATAGAGTAGATGGAGACCTAGTCAGAAATTTAGAAGAGGCGATTAGAAGGCAACGCGACAGACGACTAGCGGCAAGAATGGCACTCGACCATTTCTTTAACACAAAGCACGATGGCTGCGTTGTCAGAGCAAAGGCAGCTTTTCAATGGCACTTTGCTCAAATGTTCGTGACGACGGGTGAGCCAGAGACAGGTTGACTTCTATACCTACCTCGATGGCCTGCCGATACGGAGTACTCGGCTAGAGATACGGAGTACTGCGAAAGGCCGACAACAGCGGCTGAGATACGAAAGCGATATGTGGTTGTGCGACAGGTAAATCACCTGGTTTGGATGGTCTGCCCGAGGAGCTTTACGTTTACATGCCAGACATGTTCGGCGACCACTTCAGTTGGCAGCAGAACGGGAGAATTCCTAGTTGTGTGAGCCTCAGAGTGGTAGCACAGCTGAGAAAGACGCCAACAACGAGAATTTCATCTCTAATTTTAGGCCTATAACTGTGCTAAACACAGCGTATAAGGTTTTTCTCCAAGATGTTAGCAAAGATGTTGGCGCTTGTCTTCGGTGATTTGATATGGAAAACGCAAATATGCGCGATCCCGAGCAGATCCATCCACGACGACCTCCACCTCATGCGATACATCATAGAGAGGGTAGAGAATAAACATAGCTTCGGTTGGGTTCAATTTAGATCAATCGAAGGCTTTCGATAGGGTCTACCATCGCTACTTGGCAACTGTCCTAAAAGCAGCTGGCTTCGGTCCCATTTTCAGAGGCTGGATCATTTATTCTGCTCGGTGGTCAAAGTAGATGTCCACCTATCGGAACCGTTTAGTATCACGTGCTCGGTCCGCCAAGGGTGTCCTCTCTCATCTCTGCTGTATGTACTGGTTCTTGAGCCATTACTGCAGAAAGTAGAGGTGTTGAAGGGCATCCTGTTCGAACTAAGATGCGGTGAGGCCGTGTCTGCATACACGGACAATGTCACTGTAATTGTGTCGGATACCACGGAAATCAGGTTAACCGGCACCATTTTAAAGGAATACGAGGCAATGACAGGAGCAAAAATTAAGCAGGACAAGTCTGTGGGCTTGCAGCTCGGAACCTGGAGAGGCAGGCCTATGCTATCCGACAGCGTCCTGGGACGCTTTGTTGCGTCTACTCTTTCGCTACTTGTGGAAGGGACGCGTTCCACTGTTTAAGCGGACCCCCCCCCCCCACGACCATCAACAATACCATCCCCTCAGTCACGAGCGAACAAGCTCTCATAGAACGGAGAAAATCTATCACCACTACCACCACGGCTAACAGTATCAACAAAATCAACGCCGCCACCAGCTCAGTGGTGAGTCGGCAACCGCTTGCAACACCACCACCACCAAAAACACCACCACCACTACCACCACCTCCTCCACTACGACCGCCGGTCTTTCACCTCCTTTGCCATCGCCGCGAGAGAGCGTGAAAGGTTCCAATTACAAATCGAAGAAATGAACGAAGCTAGGAAACTTGTCCAGAAACAAGGGAGGAGAGTGAGACTGGCTGAGTCACCAAACAAAATAGAGCAAACAAGAATATGAACAGTAACGTGCAGGTGCATGAGCGCAAAAAGTAGACGGGTGGAGAGAGCGCCCCATTCAGAGATAGAAAAATGCCTCAAACCACAGCGGTAGGCAATAATGCATGGTCAATGTGAGGTTCCCCGCTGAAATGTAAGCCGAAAGGCACTCTATGGCCTCCCTAAAGAATGAGAAATGTATCCTTATACACACGTATCTCAGCTGTCGTGTGGAAAAGGCGAAGATGATAGAAGTGCCGCCTGAAATATCCATCCCGGATTAGTGATTTAGTTAAGCGACAGTTGATGGGGGCAACCGTCAACAGCCAATGGTGCTGCGCCTAAAAAGGGCGATTAGAACGCAATCGATAGGGTTCAGTAAAGAAGTAGCAATATAAAAAAAAGATTAGAGGGTGATTTAGTCAGAAACGTAGAAGAGGCGATTAGAAAAGGCATCGCAACCGACGTTCTAGCGGCAGGAATGGCACTCGACCAATTCTTCAACGCGAAACACAAGGGCTGCGTTGTCAGAGCTAAGGTGAGTGCCCTAAGACATGAAGGAACGAAAGCCTTTCGATGGGCGCGAGTGGCAGAGGTGCAACATGGAAACAAAGCGACAGTCCAGTCTTTAGCGGAACGGGACGTGCGCGTGCAACGCGATTTCAAGCATGGTTGGTAAGAAATCTGGCTTCGGTGGGGCTCTGTTGAATTTGGATCAATCGAGAGATTTCGATAGGGTCGACCATCGTTACTTGGCTGCTGTCCTCAGGGCAGCCGGTTTCGTTTCCGTTTTCAGAGGCTAGATAACTGCAATGTACAGCAGTATCTGCTTAGTGGTGAGAGTAAATGGCCACTTATCGGAACCGTTTAGTATATTGTGCTCTCTCCGTCAAGGATGTCCTCTCTCATCTTTTCTGTATGTTCTGACTCTTGAGCCACTGTTGCGGAAACTAGAGGTGTTCAGGAGTATCCCGCAGGAACTAGGATGCAGAACTGTGTCGGACGATGTCACCGTAATGCTGAAGTCGACCAAAGAAAGGTGGTGGAGTGATCTTACCGACCAACGGAAAGCGGCGAGGCGATCTTCATGATGGCTCGGCTGATAGCTGGATACGTCCCACACGCGATATCAGCTGTTCGACAAAACTCCACAAGTCAGCAATACGCAGGCACTGAATAAGTGCGTGCAGGACGATTTCGTTGCTCTGCACGCATCTCGGACAGGCTCGGCTGACGGCACTTTGATGCCTATAGAGTTTGTCTCGAACCGTTAATGCCCAACAGTAACACTACCAGGCCAGGAATTTCTGGAAATTATCCATGGGACCCGGACTGAAAGTTCTCCGGAACATACCAGCTAGTTGATTCTTATTGACGCACAGAGGTTTCCCGAGAACGCAGTCGCTCTTCTCCACCACTATAGAATGCCAAAGTGGAACTTCCACCGACAAGTGGAGGGCTGTGAGCGCCTGAAAGCATTCCAGATTCCAGGCACACAGTCTTGGTCTTCGCTTGACACAGGACTGCAGCTTCGTCAAAGAGACGAGCTGTGGAAAGACGTGCCTGACTAAAAGCGACCACACCGGCTCACTGTCTAGGAATCTCAGCGCAGGTCAGCGCATTAACAGCCAACGCATACCCAGTCCTCCGTCTAGAGGATGTTGACAGCAGATAGACCGTCTGACCAGTGGGACGCGTCCCTTCCACAAGAAGCGAAAGAGAAGGTGCTCCAATTTGGTTTGACCAGAACTAGTGCAAAGCACGACGGTCAGGTGATAGTATATAATGGAGGTGATATAAGCGTTCGCCACCTCTGCTCAACCTTTCAGGGATAGCTTCCTCTCAGCCTATTTCTGGTTGCGATTGGCCACTCTGCTCATCACCTCATCCCAGTTTCTCTCCATCTGAAGATCTTGACCGAACCAGACTCCAAGCAACTCAACCAGTCCGTCTGTTCAGCGTCCCATGATGCTATTGGACGCCATGGACCTGCTTCTCCAGGTGCCGAGCTGTAAGCCCGCGTACTTGTCATGGTTAACTTTTGCTCCTGTAACCGCCTCGTATTCCTTTAGAGCGGTTCCGACTGCTTTTATTTCCGAGGTGGCCGACACAATTACGGTGACGTCGTCCTCATATGCCGACACAGAATTTCTGCATCCTAGTTCCAGCGTGATGTCTCTCAATGCCCCTAGTTTCCGCAGTGGTGGCTCGAGAGTAAGTACACACAGAAGAGAACATCCTTGACGGATCGAAAGCGTGATATTAAACGGTTCCGATAAGTGACCCTTTTCTCTGACCACCGAGTTGTACATTTCAGCTATCCAGCCTCTGAAAACGGGACCGAAACCATTGTTTGGGGCGTCGGTAATAGTGGGGGCCTTTTTCGTTCGTCCCTTGCTGTGGCCAAAAGGCCTTGAGATGGCTCATGACACCCCAAATGTGGCACCTTGGTCTTCTGCCATCTACTACCACAAACAGTAGGGTACCACCTGGCAGGTCAATGATGTCAGGGATGGCTTCGAGATTATTTTGGTCCGTCTGGATTAAGAGTTCGAAACCTTTTCCCGCCCAATTCACTTTTTTAATTCTTAGACTACTAAGATTGTGGTTTTATTCACTATTTCCGCCAAGATGGCCTCCATCAGCCATGGGATGGTTATTTCAGGCGGCCCTTCCACCACCTTCACCTTTGCCACACGACGGGCGAGATACGTGGGTATGAGGGA
>JAOPUF010040697.1:0-12024 GCA_027564315.1 Enteroctopus dofleini | reverse complement strand
TGGTCAGAGGTGAAGGTTACAGGCTGAACTGGTTGTCATGGAAACTAACCGAGTTCGTAACCCTCACACGCCAAACTGCGTACAAGTTTGCAAAGGTGATCTAGAGGATTTTCTGCCAGGGGTAACCGCTACAAGGCTAGACCAGGCTAGACCTGGCCAGACCAGGCTAGGCTAAACCAAGCAAGGCCAGGCCACGCCAAGTAATGCCACACAAGCCGAGACCAGACCAGGTAAGGTAAAGCAAAGCCAGATGAGGCAAGGAGATTCCGACCGTGGCCACGTGAGTCCAGGCCACAATAGCCTCAGCATGTATAGCCTACCCTTCCCAGGCCAAGTTAACACAGGTTAGAGCACATTAGACTCGGCTAGGCTAGGAAATGTGAGGGATGGGGAGGCCAAGGGAGGCTAGGGGATGCCAGGCCAGGCTAGACTAGGCCAGGCCAGGCCAGTCTAGGCTAAGCTAGACTAGTCCACGGGAGGTTAGACCAGGCTAAGCTAAATCAGGCCAGACTAGGCCAAGCCAGGCCACACAATGTAACGCAAGCCGGGGCCAGGCCAGGTAAGGTGAAGCAAAGCCGGGTGAGGCAAGGCGAGGCCACGCGAGGCAAAACCACAATAGCCTCAGCTACGGTACGCTTGTATAGCCTACGCCGGCCAGGCCAAGTTAGAACATGTTTGGGAACGCTAGGCCCGGATAAGCAACGCCAAGCAAGGCCAAGCGAGTCCAGAGCAAACAAAGCCACAGCTGGGAAAGGAAAGGCGAGGCCAGATCAATCAAGGCTAGGATAAGCCAGTCGAGCGCAAGTCAGGTGAGGGCAGGCCAGGGGAGGTCAGTAGAGGTCAGGCTATGGCAGGATAGGTCAAGCCACAACAGGCCAAACCAAGCCAGATCCGGTGAGGTCAGGCTAGGGTGGGCTAGGATAGAATAAGCTAATCTAGGAGAGATCAGATGAGGCCAAGTGAGACCAGGCTTGGCTAGGCCAAGCTGGGTTGTATTAGCGAGGCCACTCGAGGTCAGGTCAGGACAGTCAAGGACAGGCGAAGCCATGCTATGTAAGGCAAGGCCAGGTGAACCCAAGCCACGATAGACTAGGCTAGACTAGTCCAGACTAGGCTAGGCTAGGAAAGGCTAGGCCAGGCGAGGCACGGCTAGGCGAGGCACGGCTAGGCGATGCTAGGCCAGGCTAGACCAGGCTAGGCTAGACCAAGCAATTCCACGCAAGCCGAGGCCAGGCTAGACCAAGCAATGCCACGCAAGCCGAGGCCAGGCAAAGTAAGACAAGCAAGGTAAGTTGAAGCAAGCCACAATAGCCTCAGCTTGTATAGTCTACGCTGCACAAGCCAAGGTAACACAGGTTAGAGCACGCTAGACACGGCTAGGCTAGGAAATGTGAGGGCAAGCTAGGCCAGGGGAGGCCAGGCAAGTCTAGGGCAAACAAGGCCAAGTTAGGGTACGCTAGGCCCATCTAGAACAGTAAAGGCGAGGCAAGGAGAAGCCAGGCCAAACAAAGCCAGGTGAGCGCGAATCAGGTGAGGCACAACAGGTCATGGTAGTTAAAGCGAAAACAGGCCAAACCAAGCAAGATCCTGTTAGGCTAGGCCAGGAAAGGGTGTGCTAGGCTAAACTAAGCTAGTCTAGGCGAGGCCAGGTGATGCCAGGCGAGACCAGCCTAGAATAAGCCAGGCCTGGCTATGTTAGATGACGCAAAGCGAGGCCACGCGAGGCCAAGTAAGGTCAGTCGAGGTCAGGTGAGGCCATGCTAGGCAAGGCGTGACCAGATGATCCCAAGCCACGATACGCTCAGCTAGAGTAGTCCAAGCCAAGCCAGGATAGGCTAGGCCAGGTGAGGCCAGACGAGACCAGGTGGAGACGGGTTATGGCAAGCCAGGCCGGCCAGACCAGGCCAGGCTGCGGTCGACTAGGCCAGATAAGTTGATCTAGACAAGGCAGCGCTAGAGTAGTTCAGCCCATTCTCGGCCAGGTGGAGTCAGGCGAAGCTAGGTGAGGCCAGGCATGACCAGTCTAGGCTAAGTCAGTCTTAGCTATGCTAGGCACACAAAGTGAGGCTAGGCGAGACCAGGACATGCTAGTCGAGGTCATGTGAGGCAAGGTGAGGTAAGGCGAGGACAGGTGAGGCCAAGCCACGATAGGCTAGGTTAGACTAGTCCTGGCCAGGGCAGGATAGGCTAGACTAGTCCTGGCCAGGCTAGGCAAGGCTAGGCTAAGCTAGGCTAGGCTAGGGCACGTTATGCTAGGCTATGGCACGTTAGACCAGGCTAGATCAAGCTCGGCTAAATCAGGCCAGGGTAGGCCAGGCCACGCCAAGCAATGCCTAGTTAATCTAGGTAAGGCAACGCATGAGTAGCCCAGACCAGGCTCGGCGAGGTGAAGTTAAGCGAAGCTAAGTGAGGCCAGGCGAGACCAGGCTAGGCTACGTCAGCCCTAGCTATGCTAGGCCACGCAAAGTGAAATTACATGAGAGCAGGACATGCGAGGTCATGCGAGGCAATGTAAGACGAGGTGAGGTAAGGAGAGGTCAGGAGAGGCGGCGAAGCCACGATATTCTAGATTAGACTAGTCCAGGCTATACCAGGCTATGCTAGGCTTAGCTAGGCTAAGCGAGGCCAGGCGTTCCAGGGCAAACAAGGCCAAGTTAGGACAAGTTGGGATATGCTAGGCCAGGAAAGGCTAGGCCAAGGAAGGCCAGGCGTTCCAGGGCAAACAAGGCCAAGGCATTGCTTGGCGTGGCCTGGCCTAACTTAGCCTGATGTAGCGGAGCCTGGTCTAGCCTGGTCTAGCCTGGGCTAACCTAGCCTAGCCTAGTCTAGCCTGGCCTAGCCTGGCCTAGCCTGGCCTAGCCTGGCCTAGCTTGGACTAACCTGGCCTATCCTTGCCTGGCCGGTCTGGCTGGAAGTAGTCTAAGCAAGCCTATCGTGAATTGGCCTCACATGACCATGCCTTACCTCACCTTGCCTTGCATTGCTTCGCCTGAACTCAACTTGCCTGTCCTGGTCTCGCGTGTCCTCGCTTTGCTTGGCCTAACCTGGTTGCGCCTGGCTTCACCTGGCCGAGAATGGGCTGGACTACTCTAACGTTGCGTTGCCTAGATCAACTTATCTAGCCTAGCCAACCCTGGCCTGGCCTGGACTGGCTTGCCATAACCTGTCTCTACCTGGCTTGCCATAACCTGTCTCCGCCTGGCCTCGACTGACCTCGTCTGACTTCACCTGGCCTAGACTGGCCTTACCTGTCCTAGCCTAGCCTGGCCTGGCTTGGACTACTCTAGCTTTGCCTATCGTGGCTTGGGTTCACCTGGCCTTGCCTTGCCTAGCATGGCCTCACCTGACCTCAACTGGCCTTACCTGGCCTCGTGTTGCCTCGCTTTGCTGGTCTAACATAGCCAGGCCTGGCATAGCCTAGTCTGGTCTCGCCTGGCATCACCTGGCCTCGACTAGATTAGCTTAGTCTAGCCTAGCCCACCTTGGCCTGGGCTACCCGGATCTGGCTGGTTTGGTCTGTTGGGGCTTGAACTACCATGGCCTATTGTGGCCTGGCCTGTCCTGCTCTCACCTGACTTGCGCTCACCTGGCTTCCCCTGTCTTTGTTTGGCCTGGCATCACCTTGCCTTTTCATTAGTAGCATATACCTGCCTAGCGTTCTCTAACTTGGCCTTGTTTGGCCTGGACTCGCCTGGCCTCTCCAGACCTAGCTTGGCCTCACGTTTCCTAGCCTAGCCGGGTCTAGCGTGCTGTAACATGTGTTAACTTGGCCTGGGCAGCGTAGGTTATACAAGCTGAGGCTATTGTGGCTTGGACTCCCGTGGCCACGGTCGGCATCTCCTTGACTTAGCCTAACCTAGCACCACCTTGGCCTAGCCTGGCCTGGCCTGGACTAGTCTAGCCTAGCCTGTCCTCACTTTACCTCACCAGCCTATCCTCACTTGGCCTCACTTGACCTCACTTGACCTCACCTTGCCTCGCATTGCCTCGGCTGACCTCGACTAGCCTTTCCTGGTCTCGCGTGGCCTAATATAGCTAGGACTGACGTATCCTAGCCTGGTCTCACCTCGCCTCGCCTCGCCTGTTCTCGCCTAGCTTCACCTGACTTCACCTGGCTTAGAATAGGCTGGACTACTCTAGCGTTGCCTTAGTCTAGCCTAGCCCACCCTTGACTCCCCTGGCCTCCCCTGTTCTCTCCTGGCTTCTCCTGGCCTAGCCGGGCCTAGCGTGATCTAAAATGTCCTAACTTGGCCGGCGTATGCTATACAAGCTGAGGCTATGGTAGCTTGGCCTCACGTGGCCTCGGACGGCCTCTCCTAACCTCATATGGCTTTGCTTGGCCTCCCCTGGCCTGGACCTCGCTTACGTGGAATTGCATGGCATTGCTTGGCATGGCATATCCTGGCCTAGCCTGTCCTAGCCTGGCCTAATCTGGCCTAGCCTGGCCTGGACTAGTCTAGCCTAGCCTATCACGGCTTGGGCTCACCTGAACTCTACTGGCCTTACCTGGCTTCGAGTTACTTCTCTAACATAGCCCGGCCTTGCGTAGCATAGCCTTGTCCCGCCTGGCCTCACCTGGCCTCGCCTAAATTAGCTTAGTGTAGCCTAGCCCACTGTGGCCTGGCCTGTCCTAGCTGGATCTGGCTTGGTTTGGCCTGTTGTGTCTTGACCTACCCTGCCCTGGTAGCTGTAGCTTGGCCAGGCCTCACCTCGCCTGCCCACACCTGACTTGTGCTCGCCTTGCTTACTCTGGCCTTGTTTGCCTTGGCCTCACCTTTTCTTTCCTAGCCGGGCTTAGCATGCCATAACCGGTCCTAACTTGGCCTTGTTTGCCCTGAATTCGCCTGGCCAGCCTTGGCCTAGCCTTTCCTGGCCTAGCGTACCGCCTTTCCTGGCCGGCGTAGGCTATACAATCGTACCGTAGCTGAGGCTATTGTGACTTGGCCTAGCGTGGTCTCCGCCGGCCACGCCTTGTCTCACTTGGATGTCCTTAACCTTACCTGGCCTGGCTCCGGCTTGCGTGGCATTGCTTGGCGTGGCATGGCCTGGCCTAGCCTGGCCTGGTTTAGCCTAGCCTGGTCTAGCCTGGCTAGCCTCGCCTCGCCTAGCCTAGCTTAGCTTAACCTAGCTGGCCTAGCATAGGCAAGCTTGGCTTGGCCTGGCCTAGCCTGGCCTTGCTTGGTCCTTCCTGGACTAGACTAACCTCGCATATCGTGGCTTGGCCTCCCTTTACCTCACCTTGTCTTGTATTGCCTCGCATGGTCTCGTGTGGACTCACGTAGCCTAGCCTGGCTTCATCTGTCCTCGCTTAGCTTCGCCTGACTTCACCTGGCCGAGCCTGGTCTGGACTAATCTAGCGTTGCCTTGCCTAGATTAACTTAGTCTAGCCTAGCCCACTCTGGCCTGGCTTGCCATGATCTGTCTCTAGCTCGCATCTCCTGGCCTGGCGTGGCCTGGCCTAGCCTAGCCTGGCCTGGCCTTGCTTTAGCCTAGCTTGGCCTGGCCTTGCTTTAGCCTATCGTGGCTTTGTCTCAATTTGCCTCGCCTTACCTCACCGTGCTTCGCATTGCCTCACGTCAGCTCGACTGGCCTGACCTTGTCTCGCGTGACCTCACTTTGCGTGGCCTAGCATAGCTAGGACTGACGTAGCCTATCCTAGTCTACCTGGCCTCCCCTAGATTAGCTTAGTCTAGCCTAGCCCAACCTGGCCTGGCCTGGCCTGACCTACCCGGACCTGACTTGGTTTGGCCTGTTGTGACTTGACCTAATTTGCCCTGGCCTGTTGTGGCTTGTCCTGACTTGACCTGGTCTGCCCTCACCTGACATGTGCTCGTCTGGCTTGCTCTGGCTTCGCATTGCCTCGCCTCGCCAGGCCTAGTGTGCCCTAACCTGTCCTAACTTGGCCTTGTTTGCTTCCCCTAGCCTAGCTTGGCCCCGCCTTTCCTGGCCTGTCCAGGCCTAGCGTATGCTAAACTGTCCTACCCTGGCCTGGCCGGTGCCTCTATACAAGCGTACCGTAGCTGAGGCTATTGTGGTTTGGCCTCGCGTGGCCTTTGCCGGCCTCACCTTGCCACACATGGCTTTGCTTGACCTTACTTGGCCTGGCCCCGGTTTGCGTGGCATTGCTTGGCGTGGCCTGGCTTACCCTGGCCTGATTTAGCCGAGCTTGGTCTAGCCTGGTCTAGCGTAGCGTAGCCTAGCCTAGCCTAGTCTAGCCTAGCCCACCCTGGACCCCGCCTGGCCTACCCTGTTCTCCCCTGGCCTAGCTTGGCTTTGCCTTTCCTGGCCTAACTGAGCCTAGCGTGCTCTAAACTGTCCTAACTTGGCCTCGCCGGCGTAGGCTATACAAGCCGAAGCTATTGTAGCTTGGCGTCACGTGGCCTCGGTCGGCCTCTCCTTGCCTCATCTGGCTTTGCTTGGCCTTACCTGGCCTGGACCTGGCTTGCGGGGCATTGCTTGGTGGGGTGTGACCTGGCCTAGTTTGGCCTGGGCTAGCCTAGCCTGGTCTACTTTAGCCTGCCCTAGCATGACCTAGCCTAGCTTAGCCTGGCCTAGCCAATCCTGGCCTAGCCTGGCATGGCTTAGTCTGGCCTAGCCTAGCTTAGCCGGGTCTGGCCTGCACTAGTCTAGCCTATACTATCGTTGCTTGGGCTCCCCTGACCTTACCTGTCTTCGAGTGGCTTCTCTAACATAGCCCGGCCTGGTGTAAACCTAGCCTTGTCCCGCTTGGCCTCACCTGCCCTCACCTGGCCTCGCCTAGATTAGCTTAGTGTAGCCTAACCCACCCTGGCCTGGCCTGGCCTAGCCGGATCTGGCTTGGTTTGACCGGTTGTGTCTTGACCTACCCTGTCCTGGCTAGCTGTCCTGCCCTCATCTGACTTGCGCTCGCGTTGCTTACCCTAGCCTTGTTTGCCCTGGCCTCGCCTTTTCTTGCTTAGCATGCCGTAACTGGTCCTGACTTGGCCTTGTTTGCCCTGGAACGCCTGGCTTCCCTTGGCTTAGCTTGTCCTCGCCTTGCCTGGCCGAGCGTACCCCCAACTTCTCCTAACCTGGCCTGGCCGGCGTAGGCTATACAATCGTTCCGTAACTGAGGTTATTGTGGCTTGAAATCGCCTTGTCTCACTTAGCTTTCCTTGACCTTACCTGGCCTGGCCCCGGCTTGCGTAGCATTGCTTGGTGTGGCCTGGCCTAGCCTGGCCTGCTTTAGCTTAGCCTGGTCTAGCCTGGCCTAGCATAGGAAAACCTGTCCTAGCCTGACCTGGCCTGGACTAGTCTAACCTAGCATATCGTGGCTTGGCTTCACCTGACCTCTCCTTACCTCACCTCGTCTTGAATTGCCTCGCTTTGGCCTAGCCTGATCTCGCCTGGCATCACCTGGCCTAGCGTAGATTAGCTTAGTATAGCCCCCCCCTGTCCTGGCCTGGCCTAGCCGGATCTGACTTGCGCTGACCTGGCTTTGTTTGGCCTGGCCTTTACTGGCCTGGACAGGCCTAGCGTACCCTAACTTGGACGGGCCTAACGTACCCTAACTTATCCTAACTTGGCCTTGTTTGCCCTGGACGCGCCTGGCCTCCCCTGGCCTAGCTTGGCCTCACATTTCCTAACCTAGCCGGGTCTAGCGTGCTCTAACCTGGTTAGCTTGGCCTGGGCAGCGTTGGCTATACAAGCTGAGGCTATTGTGGCTTGGACTTACGTGGCCACGGTCGGTCTCTCCTTGGCTCATCTGGCATTGCTTCACCTTACCTGTCCTGGCCTCGGCTTGCGTGGCATTGCTTGGCGTGGCCTGGCCTAGCCTGGTTTAGCCTAGCCTGGTCTAGCCTTGTCTAGTCTGGCCTAGCATCACCTAGCTTAGCCTAGCATGGCCTAGCTTGGCCTAGCATGGCCCAGGCTTGGTCAGGCGAGGCCAGGCTAGGCAAGGACAGGTGAGATCAAGCTAGGCCAGGTAGAGATAGGTTTTGGTAAGCCATGCCATGGCGGGCTAGAATAGACAAATTTTATCTAGGAAAGGCAATGCTAGAGTAGACCAGATCAGACTCAGCCAAGTGAAGCCAGGCGAAGCTATGCGAGGCTAGTCGAGGCTATGCGAGGCTAGTCGAGGCTATGCGAAGCTATGCGAGGCTAGGCTAGACCTGGCTAGGCTAAACCAGGTCAGGCTAGGCCAGGCCACGCCAAGCAATGCCACGCAAGCCGGAGCCAGGCAAGGTAAGTTCAAGAAAAGCCAAGTGAGGAAAGTCGATCCCGGCCAAGGCCACGTGAGGCCAAGCCACAATAGCTGCCGCTACGATACGCAGGTATAGACTACGTCGGCCAGGGTAAACAAGTGAGTCCAGGGCAAACAAGGCCAAGTTAGGACAGGTTAGGGCACACTAGGCCCGGCTAGGCCAGGAAAGGAAAGGCAAGGCAAGGCGAGGCAATGTGGGTGCAGGCCAGGTCAGGTCAGACCAAGCCACAATAGGCCAAGCCGAGGCAAATTAAGACAAAGCCACGACAGGCTAGACTAGTCCTGGCCAGGCCAAGCTAGGCCTTGCCAGAGCAGGACAGGCTACGCTAGGCCAGGCCATGCGAGAACAGTCGAGGCCAAGCTAGGCCAGACTATGTGAGACTATGCCAGGCCAGGACAGGCGATGTTAGGAGAGACCAGGTGTGGCACAGCAACGCTAGGCCAGGTCAATCAGGCAAGGCTAGGTGATGCCAGGGCAGGATAGGCCAGGCCAGGCAATTCCAGACGAGGTCTGGCAAAGCCAGACCATTGTAGACCAGGCTAAGCCAGACTAGGCTAGGCCAGATTAGGCCAGGCTAGGCGAAGTTTGGTCAGGTTAGGCCAGGCTAGACCAGGTTAGGCCAGGCTAGACTAGGCTTGCCTGGTGTAGGCTAGGCCAGGCCATGTAAGGCCATTTGAGTTCAGGTGCGGTCAGGCGAGGCCAGGCTAGGCTCGGCTAGTCTATGCTAGTGTATGTTATTCTAAGCTAAGCTAAACTAGGCTAAGCTACGCCAGACCGGGCAAGGCTACTCTATGCTTGGCCAGGCAGACCAGGCCAGACAAGCAAGGACAGACCAGACCAGGCGATACCAAACCAGGGGAGGCCAGGCCAGCAGAGGCAAGACCATGCCAGACCATGCCATGCTAGGGTAGGGCAGGCTACGCTACGAGAAGCTAGGCTCAGTTAAGCTTGGCTAGTCACTGTTAGGCTAGGCTATGCTATGCTAGGCTAGGCTAGGCCAGGCTATACCAGGCCAGGCGAGTTTGCGTGAGGATAAGCTAGGCTAGACTATGTTAGGCTAGGCCAGGCTAGGCCAGGTGAGACCAGGTCAGATAAGGCCAAGCAAGGCTAGACTAGGTTAGGCTAAGGTAAGCTATGCTACGCTAGGCTAGGACAGGCCATGCCAGACGAGACAAGGCGAGGAAAGGCGCAGTAAGACGAATAGAGCCCAGACCCCGCTATTCCAGGCTAGGCGATGCCTTGCAAGCCAGCTACCTTTCAGTATGCTGCTGTGGTTCAGCACCCTTTGCTTCTACTAGTGTATACACAGCTGTGGTGTGACGGTCAGAGTGAGAGTGACAGTTCCAGTGGTAGCGACACGTAGCTTACGCCTCACTGCCATGATGGCTAGGCAGCTTGTCCAGCAAGTGGCCTCCGCACCGAATCGCCCGAAACGAAACGGCTAGGCATGTCAGTTCGGCAGCCGCAAAATATTAGCTTGGATCGGGTCACAAGTGGCCAATGGTACACACAGACGCAGCCATTGATCCGTCTGCTTCGAGGCAAAGCGGCCCGTATGCAGCGTCTGGTTTCAATCGGTGTCCTCTCCTTGTTGTAGTCTGCACACTGCTGTGGTGTGAAGGCCAGCGTGACTGTGTCAGTTCTCGATGCAGTGCTGCATGCCTTACACCTCACCGCCTTGACGTCTAGTCACCTTGTCAAGGCTGGGCAGCGGTGTCACCCTAGCAGCCGCACAATATTAGCTTAGAACAAAAACTCTAGGCGCCCACAAAAACAGACTCGGGCTGAAAACGGCTCACCAGCGAATGGTGATACAGACTCATGTAGACGACGATCGGTTCGCTTACGAGGCAAAGCGACGGGTAGGCAGCGACCGGGTCCTGTACGAGGCATGCACGACAGGTCTTTTGGTAGGCTACTGCAGCTTGGAGCCCTTTGCTTCTTGTTGTCTGTACACTGCTGTGGTGTGACGGTCAATGTCAATATGTCAGTCCCCGCGGCAGTGACGTGTAGCTTATGCCTCGCGGCCTTGACGGCTAAGCAGCTTCACAAGGCAAATGGCCGTCACACCTAATCGGCCAAATCTAAACGGTTAGGCCCGCAAGAAATTTAACTCAGAGCAAGAGCGGTTGCCGTGGCTCAGCTCCCGCTGCTTGTCGTAGTTTACACACTGCTGGGGTGTATTACGATCAGAGTAAGCGTGTCAGTTCTCGCGGCAGTGACACTTAGCTTACGCCTCACTGCCTTGATGATTAGCCAGCTTATCTAGGCAAGTAACCTTCGTACCCTGCGCGTGAAACGAAACTGCTAGGTAGCGCCGTCCGATAATCAGCCGGAAAATATTGATAGTTAGACAGCTTATCAAGTCGAGTGGCCTTTCCTCCGAATCACTAGAAACGAAACGGCTAGGCAGCAGTATCCGCTTGACGGCTAGACAGTGGCATCCCCTAGACAGCTGCAAGAAATTTAGCATGGATCAAAAGCTGCTAGGGAGTAGTGTCTGCGAGAAATTGAAATCGGACCGAAAACGGCTCGACGGCGGCCAGTAATACGCACACTAGGGAAAGCGACAAGAATGCAGTAGATAGGCGGTGACCTGGGCCCGTACGAGGTATGCATGACGTGTATGTTGGTAGGCTGCCGTGGCTTGACGCCTTCACTTGTCGTAGTCTGCACGCTGTTTGGGTGTGACGATCACCAGAAGCGGGTCAGTTACTGCCGTAGCGACATGTAGGATACACCTTGCTTCCTTGACGGCTAGGTAGCTTTTCAAGGCAAATGGCTATCACTTTCCGTACTGAATCAACCGAAACGAAATGGCTAGGCAGCGGCGTCCGCTAGGCAGGGACGAGATATTAGCTCGGGTCGAACGGCTAGGCAGATGCAATACATTTAACTCGGACCAAATACATCTCACCAGTGGCCAGTGACACGCGCACGTACACACACACGCCCGATGATCCGCTCGCTTCCAAGGCAAAGCGACGAGTAGGCAGCAGCTGGATCCCGAACGAGGATGCACGCTGTATTTCGTTAGGCTGCTGCGGTTCGGTGACCTTTGCTTGTCATAGTCTGCACCCTGCTGTTCTGTTACGATCAGCATGAACGTATCAATTCCTACGGCAGCGATGTGTAATTTGTGCCTGGCTGCTTTTACGTCAAGGTACCTTGTCAAGGCAAGTGACCGTCGCACCGAAGCGACTGAAACGAAACAGCTAGGCAGCAGCGACCGCCAGGTAGCCACAATAAATTTAATTCGGAGCAAAAATGGCTCGAAGCGGCCGGTAACACACACACACACACGCTCAGCTGATGATCGGTTTGTTTCCGAGGTAAAACTGAGTCGGCAGCGGGTATGCCTCGGTCAGGGCCTGTACGAGGCATGCATGACGAGTTTTTTGGTAGGCTACCGCGGCTCGGTGCCCTTTGCATGTCGTAGTCTGCATACTATTAGGGTGAAACGGTCAGCGCGAGCATGTCAGTTCCCGCGGTAGTAACACGTAACTTACGTCTCGCTGCCTTGACGGCTAATTAGCTTGTCAAGGCAAATAGCCGTCGCATCGTGTCATCAGAAACGAAACAGCTAGGCAGCGGCGTCTGCTAGGCAGCGGCGTTTGCTAGGCAGCCGCAAGAAACCCACACAAGCAGCCAACCATCTGTTTGCTTTCGAGGCAAAGCGACAGAGGCGCGAGTAGGTGAAGGCCGGTGTAGCGATTTCAGATTACCCCCATTTCAGGCTACCCCCCGGTAGCCTGTAATCGCATTCACATTACCGGGGAGTAATCTGAAAGCGATTTCAGGT